>PVJS01013001.1:0-42791 GCA_004027185.1 Glis glis
GAGAGAGAGAGAGAGAGAGAGAGAGAGAGAGAGACAGGGAGAGAGAGAGAGAAAGAGAGAGAGAGAGAGGGAGAGAGAGAGAGATGAGGCTGGCCGCGAGCCTGGATCCTCCGGTCTCTGCCTCCCAAAGTACTGGGATTACAAGCGTGCACCACCACGCCCAGCGAGGACTCCATTTTAAATGGAGGGTGAGCATGAATTAGGACTAAGCATTTTTATTACTATTTAGAGACACTCATGGGGTCTTGGTGAATGAAGGTGGCCAGCGGTCAGGAGGACTAGCCTATTGAGACCTGGGCACATCCTGCCCCCTCACTGGGAATGCAGTTTCCCAGGCTGGGACAGCGATGGAGCAGGGCTCAGATATGGACTTGCCCAGCAAACCCTGTGCCTTCAATGACCTTGGTCCAGGCTCCCTGTGTGTGTGTGTGTGTGTGTGTGTGTGTGTGTGTGTGTGTGTGGCAACATGTGCCTAAGGGAGGGGTGCTCCAGGGGCCAGGGGGAGCCTGTGCCAGTGATAGAGGGTCTTAAAGCAGGGAGCCTGGAATGTTCAGCTCCCCCACTCACCCCTTCTCCACAGCTGGACCTAGAGCCCACAGCTGGAACATAGCAATGGAAGCAGAGCCAGCCAGGGCTCGAGGGGACGCCCTGCTGGGAAAGGCAGACTGGAGGGCACAAGGCTGCATCCTTCATGGCACAAACTAGCTTAAGAAGAAAGAAAGGAAAAAGAAAGCGATGGGATTTATTGGCTTTGTACTTGAAGACCCAACATCAAGAAGACTCGGGCGTGGCTCAGCACAGGGCAGTGGCTTCCTCTGTCTCCATCTTCTGTCTCTGCTCCCCACCATCCTCTGATGCTCATTCTTAGGACATTCTTTCCAGCGGGTGGCTTCTGCCAATCTCTGGCTTCCCTGGCTTCCCGCTCCAGCCATCCCTGAAAGCAAGAGCAACATTTCCCCCCGAGAAGATTCGGCACATCACCCATTAGGGCTTGATCAGCTGTTGAAGAGGAAAGGCAACCAGGGTTCACTCGGGTGGGTGGATGTCCCTTTCTGGGGCGGTGGCCCCTGAGGGTGTGAGCGAAGCTCCTGGTTGGAGCTGGACGCCTCCACTTTCCAGCGCCTGACCTCAGGGAAGTAGCTTACCTGCGTACGCCGTGTAGACAGGCCTGGGGTTGCCTGCTGCACCGGGCCCAGCTCCGGGTTGGCTCCATCCACACTCTGGGGCAGGTACACGGGGGTTACTGAGATGTGGGCTGTCGTGTGGGTCCAGTGAGCACTACACACACCGTCACCGTGAGCCCCACATGCCCATCCAGCCACCACTCCCTCCAGAGCTGTGGACATGGCCAGAACTATAGCAGTGCTGCCCCGAGTCGCTTCAGTATCCTGGGAATTTTTCCTTTCTTTTTTTTTTTTGCATACTGGGGATCGAACCCAGGAACATTCTACCTCCGAGCTACACCCTCAGCCCTATTTTTTATTCTTCATTTTGAAACAGGGTCTCACTAAGTTGCGGAGGGCCTCACTAAGTAGCTGAGGCTGGCCGCGAACCTGGATCCTCCTGTCTCAGCCTCCTGAGTACTGGGATTACAAGCGTGCGCCACCACACCTGACTTTTTTTTCAAATTAAAAAAAATTATTGGTGCATTGCAATCATACAGTGTGATGAAGTTCAGAGTGATAAAAGCATACTTGCACACAGCACTTGTTCAACCCTCCCCCAGTTCCCACCCCACTCCCTCTCCCTACCGACCTTCTGGTGCATGACACTGTGATTGGCATTGATAAATTTTTTGTATGTACATCATGTCCCGGATTATATTTTTTTACCAGTGAGTCTTGGACATCAGAGACAAACACAAGAAGAATTCACATCATCTAAAAGGCCAGTGTTTCCTTGAGCCCTGAAGAAAGTGGGTGCTGCATAAAAATGGGGGTGGGACAGAGAGGGCAACTTATTAGCTGAAAATATGAAATGGATTTCTTTTCTTTGGGGATTGAACCCAGGGCATTCTACCTCCGAGCTACACCCCCAGCCCTATTTTTTATTCTTTATTTTGAAACAGGGTCTCACTAAGTTGTGAAGGGCCTCACTAAGTAGCTGAGGCTGGCCGCAAACCCGGATCCTCCTGTCTCAGCCTCCCAAGTACTGGGATTACAAGCGTGCACCACCACGCTCAGCTGAAATGGATTTCTAAACTGTGGCTTCCAGACTTTGAAGCCTCTAATGAAACTCGCCCTGCAAGTACGTTTCATAGAGGAGACTGAGGCTCAGCAGGTTTTCTCTGAGGTCAGGCAGCAAGGAGACACCAGCCTAGGTGTCCACCAACAGATGAATGGATTACAAAATGATGAGCTATACACACAATGGAATTTTACTCAGCCATAAAGAAAAACATAATTATGTCATTTGCAGGAAAATGGATGGAACCAGAGAATATTATGCTGTGAGATCAGCCAGTCATAAAAAATGAAGGGTAATATGTTTTCCCTCATATGTGGAAGGTACGGAGAAATTGGGTCACAAAAGGGACACCAGACAAAGGAGGAGAGACCCTAGAGGAGATATGAAGGGGGTCTAGGGAGGGGAGGCGGGTTGGGGAGGGAAATTTTATGAAGGAAACACTTCATTTGACATGACGTACATATACAAAATTATCAACACCAGTCTCAATATTGGGTACAGGGAAGGGGAGCGAGTGGGTGGGAGTCAGGGGGTGGGGGAAGCTCACCGAGTGCTGTGTGCATGTATGTCTCTATCGCTCTGAACTTCATCATCATGTATGATTACAATGCACCAATAAAAATGGACCAAAAAATTAAAAAAGCCTGCCTGCACCTTCCTTTAATACTTGTGAGGTTGAATGGGTCTGGGGGTGCTGCTGCTGGTGGTGGGGTGGTCTTCTGCTGCTTCTCATCCAGTTGCTTTGCCCTGCTAAGTCCCTCTGTAGATAAAGAAAACCCATTCTTTTGGGTAGATACCCAGGAGTGGTATAGCTGGGTCATATGGTAGGTTCATTCCCATTCTTCTGAGGACCCTCCACCCTGTTTTCCAAAGTGGTTGCACTAATTTGCAGTCCCACCAACAGTGTATCGGAGTTCCTACTTTTCCACATCCTCATCAGCATTTATTATTGTTTGTGTTTTTGATGATTGTCATGAAACCAGACTACCAAAGCAATGCATGTGTATCTATGTTTATAGCTGCACAATTCATAATCGCCAAACTATGGAACCAGCCGAGATGTCCATCAACAGATGAATGGATTACAAAGTTATGGGATATGTACACAACGGAATTCTACTCAGCCTTTATGAAGAACAAAATTACATCATTTGCAAGGAAATGGATGAAACCGGAGAATATTATGCTAAGTGAAATTAGTCACAAAAAATGAAGAGTCGGATGTTCTCCCTCTTATTCAGAAGCTAGGGAGAAATTGGGACACAGGAGGGACAAAGGAGAAACCTTAGTGGAGTGAAGGAGGGGGCCTAACTGAGGGAGATGGGAGGGGGGAGGAAGACTTGAAGAGGGAAACACCTCAATGGACATGATGTGCATACACAAACTTATCAAAGCCAATCACTGTGCTGAGCACAGGAAGGTGGAGGGAGAGGGAGTGGGGTGGGAACTGGGGGAGGGCTCAACCAGTGCTGTGTGCATGTGTGCCTCTATTACCCTGAACTTCAGCAAGATGTATGATTACAATGCAATGCACCAATAAAAAAAAAAAAAAAGAGGCCGGGCATGGTGGCGCATGCTTGTAATCCCAGTACTTGGGAGGCTGAGACTGGAGGATCCGGGTTCGCGGCCAGCCTTAGCTACTTAGTGAGGCCCTCCGCAACTTTGTGAGACCCTGTTTCAAAATAAAGTATAAAAAATAGGACCGGGGGTGTAGCTCGGAGCTAAAATGCCCCTGGGTTCAATCCCTAGTACCGCAAAAAAAAAAAAAAAAAAAAAAAAAAGAAAGAAAGAAAATCTGGAACAAAAATGATCGGGTAAATTATTGCAGCTGCTCAGGCCCTGCTCGGCACAGCAGTGAGCAGCCCCGCACTGTCTGGTGATGGAGCCCTCGTCCCTTAGTGGAGCAGCTGCTGCTCTGGTCGCAGGTGAGCTCCCTGCACAGTACTTCCTGGGAAATTGATTCATTTTCAACCCCGCCAGCGCCCGGGCTCCTCCTGATGGCAGTGCTTTTAATTAGTCTGAGAAAACAAATAGATTTTTGGTCAGGGGACAGGTTTTGAGTGGCAGCTAGTCATCGCGTTGCAGCCCAAGTGGCAGACTTAGCCTGGACGCTGTGTCCTGCCAATCGCCCAAGCCTGGGCTGCCCTGTCCCTTGCGTGGCACCTGTTGCCTCTGGCACCTGCTTTTGCTCACAGCCACCCCCACCACACCTGTATCCACGCTGTAGACCCTTCTTCCTCTCCTGAGGAATAGTGTTCTGAGTAATCACATGCATCAACTTGGCTGAGCCAGGGTGCCTAGTTGTTTGGTCAAACGCCAGTCTAGATGTCGCTTCGGAGGTATTTTTAGAATAAGACTAACATTTAAGTCAGTAGACTTTGAGTAACTCAGATTGCCCTCCACAATGTGGTAGGTCTCATCCAATCAGTCAGAGACATGCTCCTCTTCATCATCCCCAACAACAAAGAACCTGGCACCCTCCATCCACTGTACATTCACTAAATTGTCCATTTCTGATGTACAAGGTGTGATTTCAGACTTATTCAACTATACCCCAATGGAAAACTACTTTACTGACTGTTGCCTGGTAGTCTTACAGACTCTACTGATTTCCAAAGTTACTTGGGCAACTTTTTATCCCACCCCTTCGGTGAGGCTGTTTCATAAATTTGATAATGGTTGCATTCTTTTGTCAAATTTGGTGTTCCATGCTGGGATATCCTGATCTCTTACATTTTTTTTCCTTTGGTGGTACAAGGGATCAAACCCAGGGCCTTGCTCATGCTAGATGATATTTTAAAATTTGCATACATCGAGGATCACTCTGTGTGTTATAGAGTCCTATGAGCTTTGGTAAATGCATACAGTTTCATATAGAATAATACACTTCCTAGCCAGGCGTGGTGGCACATGCTCGTAATCCCAGTACTTGGGAGGCTGAGACCGGAGGATCCGGATTCATGGCCAGCCTCAGCTACTTAGTGAGGCCCTCCGCAACTTAGTGAGACCCTGTTTCAAAATAAAGAATAAAAAATAGGGCTGGGGGTGTAGCTTGGAGGTAGAATGCCCCTGGGTTTAATCCCCAGTACAGCAAAAAAAAAAAAAAAAAAATACACTTCCTTAAAAAAAAAGTCTTCAGTGCTTCACCTATCCCTTTCCATCCCCTCTCCAACTTGAAGTTCTGGCAGCCAGAACTCTGTTCACCATCTCTATCTTTTTTTCCTTTTCCAGAATGTCATATGATTGGAATCACATAGTAGGTTTTAGATTGGTTTCTTACACTTAGCAATGTTCATATCAGATCCATTTAGGTCTTTGCAAAACTTGCTAGCTCATTAAAAAAAAAAACACACTATCTTGCACTTTGGCCTTTTTCATCTTGGGCTTCCAGGTTTTGAAGACGATGAATAAAGCTGCTATAAACATTTCCATGCAGGCTTCTGTGTGGACATAGAGTTTCAAATTAGTTGGGAGAATTTCTAGGAGCGCAATTGCCGGATCACATGGGAAGACTGTGCGTAACTATAAGAAGCTGCTGCGCCGTCCTCCCGAGCGGCTTTGCCATCGCACACCTCTGCTCTGATGGAGAGTTCCTGTTACTCCACATCTCTGCCAACAACTGGTATTGTCAGGCATTCAGATTTTAGCCCTTCAACTATTTTTAACTATTATCATGATTATAATTTGCACCTGCCTAATAATGAATGGTGTTGAGTATCTTTTCCTGCTTGTTTTCCATGTGTATATCATATTTGATGTCTGAGCAGATTTTTTTTTTGGCCCTTTTTTTGTAGTACTGAGAATTGAACCCAGGGGCATTATACTTCCAAGCTACATCCCCAGCCCTATATTTTATTCTTTTATTTTGAAACAGGGTCTCTCTAAGTTGCAGAGGGCCTCACTAAGTAGCTGAGGCTGGCCATGAACCTGCGATCCTCCTGTCCCAGCCTCCCAAGTACTGGGATTACAAATGTGTGCCACTATGCTCGGCTCTGGTGCACATTTTATATTTAGACCTATAATATACTTTGAGTTAAATTTTTTGTTTTGTTTTGTTTTGCGGTACCGGGGATTGAACATAGAGGCATTCTACCTCCGTGCTACACCCCCGGCCCTATTTTTTATTTTTTTATTTTTTGCGGTACCGGGGATTGAACGCAGGGGCGTTCTACCTCCGCGCTACACCCCCGGCCCTATTTTTTTATACTTTATTTTGAAACCGGGTCTCACGAAGTTGTGGAGGGCCTCACTAAGGAGAGAGAGAGAGAGAGACAGAGAGAGAGAGAGAGAGAGAGAGAGAGAAGAGAGGAGAGAGAGGGAGAGAGAGATAGATCGCGCGCACATGCGCGCTGAGGTTGGCCGCGAACCCGGATCCTCCAGTCTCCGCCTCCCAAAGTACTGGGATTACAAGCGTGCGCCACCATGCCCGGCCTTGAGTTAAATTTTTTTAAGGGAGAAAGGTGTGTGGCCAGTTCTTTTGTGTATGTGTGTGTGTGTGCATGTGTGTGTACGGACTTTTGATTTTTCCAGCAAAATTTGTTGAGAAGCCTGTTCTTTCTCCATTGAATTGCCTTTACATCTTTGTCAAAGACAATGGACTATATTTGTACAGATCTATATTTGCTCTCTCTGTTTTGTTCCATCGATCCATGTGTCTATTCTTTTGCTAAACCACACTTTTATTATTGTAGCTTCATATCAAATTTGAAATGGGGAATTGTGAATCTTCCAACTTTCCTCTTCAGTATTTTGTTGGATATTCTAGGTCCTTTATCTTTCCATATCAGTTTTAGAATCAGTTTGCCAATAACTGTTTATATCTACAACATAGCATGCTAAGATTTTTAATGGGATTGTATTGAATATATAAACTGAATTGGAGAGAATTGACAGCTTAGTTGTATTGAGTCCTCCAAACCAACATGACGGAATGTCTCTTCACTTATTTAGATCTTTGCTTTTCTTTTATTGGTGTTTTGTACATTTATATAGATTTATTCGCTATATATTTTGTTAGATTTACACCTAAATATTTCATTTTTGGGTGCTATCATAAATGATTTCTTAAAATATCAAATTCCAGTTGCTTATTGCTGATATATAGGATGCAATTGACTTTTGTATACTGACTTTGTATCTGAACCTTGCTATAATTTCTTCTTAGTTCTAGAAAGTTCCTTTGTCAACTCTTTGAAATTTCCTCTATAGATGTTTTCTGTGAAATTTACATGCTTGCTTCTTCTTTTCCAATTAGCAAGAGCTTCATGCCTCAAGGAGCAGAGGTAGAGTCCCTGGCAGAGTGTTTCCGGGGCAGCAGGTAAGGGGCTCCTTCATGTGGCTGTGAACAGAGGACAGTGAACAGGCCCCATGACTTCTGACCCTCCCTGAGTGATTCTTGGTGGAAGGTCATGCAGGTCCGGCTTGGAGCGGAGCTGGGGTGTGGCTCAGAGCTGCTATGGTTTGGGCATTAGTGTTCAGGTTTGTGTGACCACATGCACTCCCAGGCTGGAGGGATGTATGTGGTTTCCCTAGACTTTCCGGATGGAGCAGGTCTATACTCTTTATTTACAGAACTGGTCATGTGACTCCCTGTCCAGGGTTCTGTCTGCCTCTTCCAAGGTGGACAACTTGTCTGAGAAAGTGAAGAAGGAGAAGGTGTAGAGGAGAGAAGAAGGAAGGAAGGAAGGAAGGAAGGAAAGGCGGGTGGGAGGAAGGAAGGAGAGAGGGAGAGAGAAGGCAGGCAGGGCATCAGCTCATCACAGAGCCAGTGCCTGGCACATCCTTGGTGGATGCTGTGGGTTGAATTGATGGGGTGACTGCTCTGGCCGAGGAGTGGGCTGCATGCTGCCTTGGGAAGGGGTGGAAGAGCCCACTGAGACCTCCCCCAGGCTCAAAGCAGGGGGTGGCTCGGGTGTCTGCCTCTGGGTTTTTCACCTTCATCGATCCAGCCACACTGAGCTGAGCAGCTTCCTCTGCCGTATACTTCCACCATGATGTCCTGCCTCACCACAAGCCCAAAGGCAACGGGGCCCAGTGACCATGCACTGAGGTCTTTGGAACCCTCAGCCCGAACACACCTTTCCTCCTCTTAACTTGCTTATTTCAGGCATTTGTTGCATTGATACAAGGCTGGGTCACTTGGACCTGGCCAGGGGCTGCCCAGACCCAGTAGCCTGAGATGCAGGGGGCACGGGCTGCCTCAGGGCCTGGCCGGAGCTGGCTGGTTTTGCAGGTGAGGCTTGATGCTACTCTGGCAATGGAGGGCCCTCAAGACGAGTTGGCTCCTTGTTTATTTGCTTCTGGTCAGTTCCCTGTGCCAGGAACACAGCTGAAGAGCTACCCAGCCATAATTTTTAAGCCTGAGAACACTTGTCACTGGTTTATCGTCTCTGAGGCCGGACCATCCCTCTCTATCAATTTAATGGTGGTCACTTCAGGTGACCTGATCAACAAACTTGGTGGTGGGATGGCATCTTGGTCTGGTTTTGGTTTCTGGTCCACAGCCCTTGAGGGGAGTGATTGTTGGAAGACCCAGTCCCTAGTCCAGGGCTACCCCTCCTGAGGCCCCTCTGATCACCCAGCCTGGGCTGCAGTGAGGCCCTCTCCAGCCTGAGGAGCCCCTCTCTCACTCTTCCTCATTCTCCCTCTCTTTTCCCTCCCTTTGTCTCTCTTCTTCCCCTCTCTCCATCTCTTGGCATCTATTTCTGTCTCTCTCCTTTCCTCCGTGTCTCTCTTCCCCTCTGTATCTCTGTCTGTCTCCTCCCACTTTAGCAATGCTAAAAGTCCAAGAAGCATTCTGGCCCTTTCCAATGCACACAGAAGATATGACTTCTAAGAAATCACAGGGACAGTTTCACAAATGTTTTGCCAAAGGGCCATCTCAGGCCTCTGTTCTCTTGCATGATGGCTAAGCCAGAGCCACACGGTGGAGACCTTATCACAGCAAACGTGCTCAGGCACGATGTTCTGTTTGTGTTTCTTTAAGAGAGCCCACCATGACAGCACATCCGCATGTCACTCCTCACACTCGTCCAGGAGGAAGATTTCCTACGGGGCCCCTCTGCTGCTCTGCTGTCCATATGGTAGAATGGATCCCCACCACCCCTGGAGGGAGCAGTACGAGGTGTTGAAGGACACGCCTGGGCTGAAGGATGGTGCCACATCCTTTCAGCTCTGTTCTCTGGGGCAGAGCCTGGTCACATGCCCACATAGAGGGTAAGCATGGTGGGGCTTGGGGGACATCTGACCCAAAGTAGAGGCTCCATTACTGTGTTATCAGCTTTTTCATCTCTGTGACCAAACTATCTGATGAGAACAATTTAGAGGACGGAAGGTTTATTTGGCTCATGGTTTCAGAGGTTCAGTCCATGGTTGGCTGGCTCTAAGGCAGAAACATGGTGGCATGGCGTGGTGGAGGAAAGCTACTCAACTCATGGTGGCCTGAAGCAGAGACAGAGATAGAAAGATAGAGATAGAGAGAGATAGAGATAGAGATAGATAGATAGATAGATAGAGAGAGAGAGAGAGAGAAGGGGGCCAGGGACAGTACGGTCCTCAAGGACATGCCTCCCAGGGATCCACCTCCTCCAGCCATGCCTGACCTCTGACCCTTGCTGCATGGTCAACACATGAACTTTTCTGGGGGATGTTCCAGATCTAAACCCTAACAATTGCCTAATGAGGAGAATTGATTCAGGGACAGTTTGCAATTTCAGCGATATATAGCACCAGTGAAAATTAAATCCGGGACCTGTCTCTAATTCTTGTGGTGGTTTGGAAAGCCACACCTTGTTCTTGACTTAACCATCCACAATTTCATGGTGTAGTTATAGAGTTCCTGATGTCATGGCATGAACGTGTGTGTGCACTCGTGTGCACTGCACCATACCTGTGCTCACGTGTACTCAGTGTGTCCTGATGCACGTGCTGTTGGGCTCTTGCTGGTTCCATGTCTACCACACCCCCTTCATAGTGGTGCACTCCTCCCCTGGTCCCAAGAAAAACAAGCCTCAGGCAGGCAGACACCAGAGCACAGAGGAACCATGCAGAGGCTTTCTAGCTTCCAAATGACAACACTAAAGATGCCATCTTAGTGGCTAACCATGGTGCCTGCCTCCTCCAGTGCAGCCCACGACCCCAGGCATTTGCCCCTACCTGCCTGTCTGGAGTGGCTCAGGAATGAACAGAGTCCAGTGCTCCCTGGAGCCCCTGTGAGGGTCTTGGCCACACACTTGCAGACCTGGTCTTGGGAACAAATAGAGGCCTTTAGATAGTTTTTGTTTTTAATATATGCATTTTAATGCTGTAGGTTTTCCTCTACCAAATGCTTTAGTTGCATCTCACAAATTTCAGAAGTTGAATTTTCCAGACTCTCTCCCCTAAAATAGAAGCAGAAACATTTTCCAACTCATTTATGAGGCCATTACTACACTAAGGCTGAGAAACTAGATCTCATACATTTCTCATGAGAAGGTAAAATGGTACAGCTACTCTTGAAAATAATTTGGCAATTTCTTAAAAAACTTAAAAACATACACTTCCCATACAACTCATACAATTGAACTCCTGGGCACTTATTCCAAAAGTTATGTCTCCATGTTTACCTATAAATGAATATTCACCAAACTTTTTTTGTAGGAGCCCCAAACTGGAAACACCCAAAATGTCCTCGAATGAATGCAAAAATGTCAATATGGGAATATGACGGAATCCTACGCAAAAATAAAAAGGAACAAAACTATTGATAACATGCAACAATATCGATGATTTTAAGGGCATCACACTGAATAAAAATAGCCAATCTCAAGAGGTTACATGCTGTATTACCTTTTGCATAGTATTTTTGATGTGACAGAAGTTTAGAAGCGGGGAACAGATTCATGGTTGCCAGGGGCTGGGATGACAGTGGGGAGAGGGGTGTGTGCAGGCAGCACGGGCACATTTGTGGTGGTGGAAGGGTTCTGTCTCTTGATTTCAGCGGTGGTGACATGAACATACTCACAGATGGAAAGATGTCAGAGGACCAAACACACCTGACAACATAAGCTATAACCACAGGGGACACTGGGTAATGTCTGCGCAGGACATCTCTTTCCTATGTGTGCAACTTCCTGGGAATCTATAATTATCTCAGAATGAAAACTTAGAAATAAAAAGACAAGCCTTCAGGCATTTCAAATTTAAGACTATTTTAATGATAACTGATACCAAATTCTTAAGCTTGACATTGAAATCTTTATTACTCTGAATGTTACGAGGACCATCCTGCATTCTCGTCATCTTTTCTTAGAAGCTAAACAGATTCATGTGTCCAAAATAAGGCAATTTTAACTCAAACTGGTTTAAATACTCAACAGAAAGCCCTAAATATTTCCTTGAGCCATCTCTGTTTTTGTTCAGCAGGAGAATCCCTTTCCTAAAGCAATCCCATGGTGGCTGATCCCTGCTTCACCCACGTGATAAGAGCCCACGCCAACTGTTATAGAATGATCCAGGGGGAATATGAGCAGGCTGGGCTCTCCTTTCTTTATAAACGTTGAACCAGGGCTACAATGAAGAAGAGTCTTTCTCTGAGTGGCTGCACATGCTGCAAGCAGCTCGTTTCTTCTAAGCAGCTGGTCTATAGAGAGAAGAGAATATTAGTGGAGGAAATGCAACAGAGAGAGAGGGAGAGAGAGAGAGAGAGAGAGAGAGAGAGAGAGAGAGTTTTGGGGAAGCCCCCAGTTCACTGGTGCATGACATACACTTGGAGCAGCAAGGCTCTATGGGGTCCATTTTCTGCCAGTCCTCAGGCTACGTGGGATATCTCCAGGGCCACTATATTAATACTAGGTGTCTCCTGGAGGTGGGATTATGATTGGCATATTTGTTTTGTTTAACTTTCCTTTATTTTCCAATTTTCAAGTATGGGAAAACAGTGATTTAAATACCTTTATGTTTCGAATTGGCTTATTTTGGTGTTTCAAACCCTGAAATAATCACAACTCTGAAAAGTAAATATTGGCCAGATGTGCACCTGGAAATAGTTTCTCTGTAATTCAGCCAGGACATTCTCGCTCCCTCTCTGCCTCATTTCCAAGGGGAAGTAGTATTTTAGATCTGCTAAATCCAAGGAAACATATTGAGCCTTGTTTACTCAGGAGCATTTTCCAAGCTTAAATATTACCTGTGATATTATTACACATGATTCTCATTCATTCAGTTCATCTCTGAGACTGTGGTGGCCAGAATGGAACACAGTAGCCAGGTGTGGCTGTTCAGAGAATAATTCAGGACCACGGACAGGGGCTTCCCTTGCAATCACACTCCATTCACCTCAGGCTCCCCTCAAACAGTAGGTCTTCTCATACCTTTTGAAGCCAGAAGACCCCCATAGTTTCCCCTCAGAGTTTCTATCTTGAGAGATTGATTCAGATTGGCATGATTTATTTAAATATTTACCCCCCTTTTTTTGGTGGCACTGGGGATTGAACCCAGAGGTGTTCTATTTCTGAGCTACACCCCCAACCTTTTTGGTTTTTGTTTTGAATCAGGGTCTGACTAGGTTGCTGAGAGTCTCACTAAATTGCTGAGGTTGGTCTTGAACCTGCGATCTTCCTGTCTCAGCCTCCCAAGTACTGGGATTACAGGTGTGCACCACCATGCCCAGTTTAGCTATTCACTCTATCTTAAATGGTCTTGCTCTGTTGTCTGAAGACTTGCTGAATCCCTCTTGCTGTGATAAATATGCTAATGAAGACATGGCCTGGGACAGAGCCCGGTGGTCTATGACTGGAGACATCTCTCCAGGCAACACTGATCGCTAGTTAGTGACCAACAGAGATATATATGGGGCATTCTGGAGCTCTAAGCTGTGTGGGGATCAGAGCAAAGTTTCTCCAGTCCCTCTTGTTTGGTCACCCTATCTTTCAGGAAAAAACAGAATAGCTTGCTCTAAAAAACATTTATGGGCTAAAAGGATTGTTAATTCAAAGCTTATTAAAACCATATGTAGCTGCAAGCTGCATGTGCTCCCAGTCAAAATAAACTGTAGTTTCTTGCTGATTTCTCTTGTGTCATGCTACTGACTTACGGGGAGGGGAGCCATGCATGGCTGTGCTAATTATCAGGACCATATCTGTGGGAAAAGCAGGCTGTGTTATTAAAAGTGTCTCCTGTGCTACTGCTGGAGCTCTTTTTTTCCGAATGGCAATCTTGTACCTGTCGACATTTGAGTAGCAAGGCTGTTCACACATATTTTTAGATTTCCCTTTCCCCAGGCAATCTTCAAACACATTCCATCAGCTGAGCCCATTGCTGGGTCTGAGGAGGGATCCCACAATTGGCCAGATGTGGCTCCGGCTCTCTTGGCCCTTTCTGCAGTATGAGTTCCCCAGATGGTTAACACATTTCTAGCATACTTGTTTAATATCGTGTGTGTGTGTGTGTGTGTGTGTGTGTGTGTGTGTGTGTTGCTGAGGATGGAACCCACGGCTTTGCACATGTTAGGCAAGCACTCTAACACTGAGCCACAAACCCAGCCCCAACATATTCTGGTTAACATATTCCAGAAGACCCTCCAGGAATGAGGGTGTGGGTCACCCCTCCAGGTAAAGAACCAAGACCTGCCGAAGTATTGGCTGAAGGTAGGGGAAATACAGAATGGATAGTAGAAGGTAGTTATAAGTATCAACTACAGCCATGGGACCAGTTACAGAAATGAGGATTGTAATTGTTATAAATATGTTTGTGTGTGTGTGTGTATATATATATATATATATATATATATATATATATATATTTATATGTGTTAAGCAGATATCTCTATCTTATTTTCTCCCTTATTTCTCTATCATGTAATATAACACTGATGGACTTTATATCAATATTGGAGTATTAGGAATAAGTATCACTCAAAAAGCCCTACTTTCTATTCAGGGGAAGTGACTGGTGCATTTCTGGTTGTATGTGGGATAGCTTTATCATGTTATGCAAGCACTCTAACACTGAGCCACAAACCCAGCCCCAACATATTCTGGTTAAACAAATATCTGTGGCACTGTGCCAGGTGCAGCATGCGTGGAAATAAGGCGGGTGGCCACTGTGCTTTCTAGGATAACTTCTGTTTTAGTCCTCTTTTCTGTCTCTGTGACCAAGATACTTGACACGAACAGCATAGAGGAGAAAAAAGTTTATTTTGCCCACGGTTTCAGAGGTCCATAGTTGGCTGACTCCAAGGCAGACATCATGGCAGCACTATGCAGCAGAGGAAAGCTGAGCTCAACACGATGGTGGCCGGAAGCAGAAAGCCAGACAGGAAGTGACCAGGGATAGATATAGTCTCCAAGGCTGCATCCTAGTGACCCACCTCCTCCGGCCACACCCCAACCGCCTAAGTTACCATCCAGTAAATCTATTCAAAATTCAAATCTATTCAAATCTATTCAAAATCTATTCAAAATCTATTCAAATTATGAATGCTCCAGCAGATTTATTCACTGATTTATCCACTAGAGCCCTGATTCAGTGATTTCACCTCTGGACAGTTTTGCATTATCAATACATGAGCCCTTCAGGGGATATTCTGTATTCAAATCATAATACCTCAGACTGTAAGATGTGCTCACCTTCCATGTTCTTTGCCTGCAGTCTTTGTAACAGGAATATTCAGTTGCAGAATTAGGTTTCACCTCAAAGACACTCCTATAGTGTGAAAACTTGGAATAATGGGCAAAGTGACTTTTACGACAGTGCTGGACACACTGGCTTTTCTGCCAGGAGCACTGTTACTTGGCTGGAGACACAGCCAGACCACATGCCAGGGGCCATTGTAGATGCCTTCTGTGGTTACCTGCCCTGTGAGATGACTCAGAGGAAATCAAGGAATGGGCCCAGGACACCCAGGTAGGCAGGTCAGAGGTGGCATCTAGATGCACCTGCAGGCCCAGGTTTTAATGAGTTCAGTGTCCTTTGGCTTCCTAACTTGAGGTGCATCATGTAAAAGTCACACAATACACTTTGCGCCATGTTCCTCTGTGTGCCCAAGGAGGAGTGCAGCCTTTCCAGGTGTGAGACTACACCTGGATGTCTCCTATCCATGCTCTGCAAGGTGGCCCCACCTGCACTGACCTGCGCTTTCCTGCCCAGCTCTGTCAGTGCTGTGGGTCTTAGGAGGAGGTGCGGCAGGTGCTGCCCAGCTCCCCACTCACGGCACCTCTCTCTAGACATAGTGCACTGCAAGTGTCCCCACTGCTCTCTCTGCAGCACCTGTCCTCTGCTCCTGCCCTGGGTAGCCATGGTTGGTGCTGTCCTCCTTCCACATGTGACCCAAGGAGCACATGCTCTGCCCCCTGGGGACTCAGTCATGTAGCCTTTCTTGTCTTCAGGTCTGTACTCTGTTCCTGGGGCTTCCTATTACAGTGGGGTGAGGGGTTAATTTCAGGTGTCAGCTCAGCTAGGCCACTGTGCCCAGATATTTGGTTAAACACCAGTCTAGATGTTGCTGTGAAGGTATTTTTTTTTTAGAGAGATTAACATTTAAATCAATTGGCTTTCAGTAAAGCAGATAACCCTCCATAATGTAGTGAGCTCAGCTAATCCACTGAAGGCCTTGAGAGAAAAGATTGGGGTCCCTTGAGGAAGAAGGAATTCTGCCTCCAGATTGTCTTTGGACTTAAGCCAAAGCTTTGGCTCTTCCTGGGCTTCCAGCCTGCTAGCCACCCTACAGATTTCAGACTCACCAGCTCCACAATTGCATGAGCCAATTCCTTAACATAAATCTCTTTCTATATATACACACATCCTGTTGGTTCTGTTTCTCTGTAAAACCCTAATATAGTAGGAAAATGTTCATTGGATTGTTTGAACCTCATGTTAGTCAGCTTTCCACGACTATAACAAATACCTGAGATAATTCAACTCATAAGGAAGAAAGGTTTATTTTGGCTCACTCTTTGAAGGTTTCAGTCCATACTCAGTTGGCTTGTTGTTCTGGGGGCTGTGGCAAGGCAGTACGCCATGATGGGGAGCACAGGGTGAAGCAACCTGCTCATGTCTAGGCAGCCAGAAAGCAAAGAGAGGGAGAAAGAGGAGGGGCTGGAGTCCCACATGCCCTCCAAGGGCACATCCCCAATGACCTACCTTCCTCCCACTAGGCCACTCCTCCTAAAGATTCCATCACCTCCCAATAGTGCCACCAGCTGGCGACCAAGCCTTCAACGCATAGAACTTTGGGGCCAGTCAAGATTCACACTATAATGAACCTCTCAGTTCTTCATCAGATTGGGTGACCCTCAAGGAAAGGGAATCATCTTATTTGTTCTGGAACCCTAAGATGTGGCAGTAGAGATAATAAGTATGCCATTGAATGAGTAAGGAATGGATGCATGCAGACTGTGTGCTGGGGCATGGCTGTTCCTGGGGCACTGCCAAGACTTGTTGAAGAATGGAGCTGGAATACTTAACATCCAGATGCCCTTGAGTTTCCAAGAATAGATTTCCCAGCACAAAGGCCTGGCTGTGGCCATGCCCCTATTCCCCACCCCCATGGCCCTGGGCAGCAGGGACCTGACCTTCACCGATGTCCTCTGCCCTCCGTTGGGACTGGCTTCCCTTCCTTGGAAGTGACATCCTCTCAGTTCCTCCGAGTTTGCACACTGTCAGATGAAGATCACAGGAAGCCACTTCTTTGGATAAGGCTCCTGCACTGGACCCGACAGACCACACGAGAAATTCAAAACAAAGTCCCGTATGCTGAAGTTCTAGTTACTGAACCTAAGTTGTTATCTGACCTTTCAAGAAGCCAGGAGAAATGAGAGCAACAAATTTCCCAAACAGGCCAGTTTCAGTTGGCATAATAACAAAGTCCCCTCTGCCTTAATCCTTACAAAAAGGGGCCTGGGGCCTCATGTGAACCTGTGACAGTCATTTTGTCATTGTTCTACCTTCCTGACCCACCTTACGAGGAAAGTGACTTTTAAAGGACCAGCCCACTTTTTGCTCCTTGTTTCTGTTTTTTTCAGCCTTTCTCTGTCTATCCAGCCAACCTCTCCAGCTCAGCCCACCAGAATACTTATTCTATTTTATAGAACGAAGTGTTGCTCACTTCTAGAGTAAAAACTAAGGCCGATTAAGATCTTTAAGTAAATTGTGGTAATTTTGGCCTTACAATGTGCAGATGCCTCCCACCTGGTCAGTGCAGGCACGCACACTCACTCCCACACTCACACACTCATGCACTCAAATGCACTCACACATCAGCACACAATGCACACTCTCAAACATACTCACACAACACACTCCCCCACACACTCCCACACCTGTACACACTCACCTGCTTTCATTCACATACAGACTCACTGTCATGCACACACACACACACACACACACTCCCACACAATGTACACAAACCCATACACCATCACAGATGCCCATGTCTACACATACCTGGGCCCTCTTCTCTGCTCCCCCCGGGCGGGTGCTGCCTGGCAGGCTGATGGATTGCTCCAGGCCCTGCGTGGGGCACATCTGCTCCCATAGTATGTACTCCCTCAGCAGGGAAAGGCAGGCCAGTCTCACCCTGGCCTGGGAACCAGAAGCAAGAAGACAAGTATATGTTCTGAGGCTCCTTTTGCTGAGCTCAGAAGCCCCTTCCTGGTGCAGCCGCACTGGCCCCTTCCTGCCCCATTAGGTGCCCTGGCCGCCTCTGCACATAGCTCTGTCCCCAGCTTCCTCTGTCAAGGACAGAGCCTTTCCTGGGTTCCCCTGCCCCACATGAGACTGTGGCTCACAGAGCAGCCTCCTCTGCTCTAGGTCCCTTGTGCCACTCTGAGGAAGGAAGGGGTCAGGGACTCTCCAGAATGCCCTAGTCCGAACATCCGATGGGGGCTGCAGCGGGATCTGGGAAGTCAGGCCACAGTTAGGGTGGCGTCCCTGGCCCGCCTGTGGAGGGACCACAGAGCACGGCCTCCGCTTCCTACCATGTTTTCACATTTCATTTGATCTTCACATGACTCTTGTGTGATTGACATAAAAAGAAGCTGAGAAATTAAATGGACTTTTGAGAAAATTATACTGTGATGTATGTGGATTGAACTCTGCCCTCAAACCTCCTCTCTACCCCGTAGTTTCACTCAGTCACTGTTACCAAGCCCTGTCCCCACTGGCATCCACATCTGAATAACCTGTGTGGACCTTGTCATTTGTCTAGAGTGATATGTTTCATTAAATCTCTCAGGAACAACATTGTGAAGCAGATGGACCATCTGCCACATGGTGACCGCTGCACCTGACCCCCTTGTGATCAGAGTTAGAGCCTATGAAAGGTGGGGCCTGGCGTTGTGGCACACACCTGTAATCCCAGTATTTGGGAGGCTGAGATAGAAGGATCACAGGTTCAAGGCCAGCTATAGCAACTTAGTGAGACCCTGTTTCAAAGTAAAAAATATTATAAGGCTGGGGTGTAGCTCGGAGGTTAGAAAGTCCCTGGGTTCAATCCCCAGTAACACACAAACACACACACACACACACACAAAAAAAAAAAAAAAAAAAGGGAAAGGGACTTACCTTACCCATTAGAAAACAGGTAATGAAATGCAGATTTATTGACATTCCAAAAGAATGATCCCAGTTACATTTCTTCCACCAGCTGGTTCAGCCCACGTGGCTCATGCTTATCCACAGGTTCTTGGCTTAGCAATCTGCTCCCATGGATGCATCTGCTTCTGGCTTGGAGAGTCCTGGAAATCTTGACTTGGCCCTGGGTACAATCTGATAATCATATAAGCCTACCTTCCAACCTTGGAATCTGAGTAGTTAACTTTCCATGCAGTTCTGAAACCAAGCTGGTGTGTTGAAGACCTCATTTCTTTGCCTGTTCTTTGGAGCAGAGCCTTCAGGAAATCACAGTTAGAAAGCAGGCATGTTGATGACAGTGATGTACTTATTTTATTTTTCAGTAACCAATAGCACGAAAATGAAGGGAAGTCTATATTGCTCTAAATCCTGTATTAGAGTACAATACATAATTATTTCATGTGAATTTAGTCAGTGTTATCTCTGCAGTTAAGAACACACCTTCTGATTTTTGGTACTTCTCTGGGAAATCACAAAAATGGCTCTAAATGTTCAAAAAATCCAACATATTTTATTTTTCTGAATTTAGGGTTTGTTTTATGGAGGCAAAGTCAAAAGAATTGTCAGAGATTTGACCACTTAATTAAGTGGGTGCCTAAAGAACACTAGAGTTTGGCTACCTATTAAGCAGGACAACATACATAGTTTTAAATAAACACCAATGACGATCATGTGACTGTAGGAACCCGAGTCTCAGGAGTGACTTTGCTCCCATGTGTGTTAGAGCGAAGGACACAAAAAGTCACCCAAAGTCAGACATAGCCCTGGGGCATGAGGAATCTCTGCCACGTGGCAGATTATAGAAAGTAAAGAAACTTTTATTCCCACAGGTGAAAATCAGACAAAATGCTCTAAATGGTCATTTTAACAGAAAGAAAATCTAATTTCTAGTTTTTCAATAACATGGTATCTGGCAGTAAGTGATTTGCAAGTTCCCTTTTTCAAACATCATTTTATAAGGAAGTGGGGTGACAGACTAGACTGATGCCTGCAGTTGGCGAGAACAGCAGAACTCACGTTCAGCCCAATGTATAATGCGCCTCCAGGTGGACGGACATAGATACGGATAAATACTACACACACGTATAGAGCTGTGTGAACGGGTCAGTACACACACGTTTCCTAGCTCTGCCTTCTGAGAGGGTCAAGGAGCCAAGAGGCCCCAGTAGCACCAAGCACGCCCAGTGCCCAGGTCTTGGTTTCCAAGCTGTCTCTCTATTAAAAGGAGCCAGAGCTCTTTGGAGCACTGACCGATTCCAGGGCTGAACAGAGAGTATACAGGAGGAACCTGGAGCACCCTGTGGTGCCAGAAAGAAAGGGAATACAGAAAACCACACACAAACAAATGACAAATGATGTTGAAGGGAACATAGGGACCAACAAGTTTGGTCCAAGATTCAAAGTTGGTCCAAGATTCAAAAGCGCCCAAGGTTCAAAGTTGGGAGAATTTGAGCGAGAAAATTAATAAAGTAGTATGGGGCTATGGCCCAAAGCATAAGTAAATATCCACAAATCCACAATAATTTAAATAAAAGGAAGGAGCTGGGTGTGGAGGTGTATGCCTGTAATCTCAGTACTTGGGAAGCTGAGACAAGAAGATTGCAGGTTCAAGGCAACTTAGGGAGACCTTGTTTCAAAATAAAAATTAAAAAAGGGATGGGGGTGTAGCTCAGAGATAAATACCCCTGTGTTCAATCCCCAGCACCAGACAAAAACAAACAAACAAACAAAAACCCAAACAAACAAACAAAAAACAGGAAGAAAGAAAAGGAAGAATAGACGAATCCGTATCCAAAATAATCACCATGCATGGTGAATTTCTTCCAGAATACTCTCCAGAAAGGGGAAGCAAAATAATTTTACAGTGGTGACACTGGCAAACAGCCCCAGCCAGGTGGTCAAGGTCAACCTCACTGATGTCATGGTGACAGTAGGCGCCAGGATCTCATGAGATGATGATGACATTTGTCTCTGTAGTCTTCCTAAATAACCCCAGTCTAACCACAGGAAAACATGGGACAAAACCCACCTGAGGGACATCCTGTGACATACCTGCCCTCACTCCTCAGAATTGACAAGGTCATTAGAGACAGGAAAGATTTGGGAAATTGCCACAGCCCAGAGGAGCCTGAGAAGGGACTGATAACTGATGACAGCCAAGAGCGTGACTGATGGAATATGGATCCTGGAAAGGATCTTAGGGTAAAGCCTGCGCTGCCCTAGAGCACGCTGAACCCCAAACTCAACCCCAGTCTGTGCTACGCTGCAGCACAATCTTGCAAGGCCTGGAGTCCAAGTGTCCAACACCAACTTAACATGTGTGTGCATGTTTCACATGGTGACTGTCACAAGGACAAAGTGACCAGAACAATATCTGGTGCAGTGGGCACAACAGTCAACCCCTGCTCCCCTCCCCCACCCAGTGAACTGGGGATCGTGTCTTGGTCATGTCTCCCTTAGCTCTGCTCAGCCACGGAAGACCACCTGCTCAGCAACTGGGCAGGGAGGGAGCTTGTTTCCAAATCCCATGTGCGCAGAACAACTAAACACAAAAGAATTTTCTGGAATGGGAGAGTTTGAAGGATACCTCTCCATTCTATCCATAAAGACAGAGCCTCCACCTAAAATCCGGGACATTCGCAGGGCGATGTGAATACTCAGGTGTGTTCACATCAAACTCAGAGGCAACAGCAGCCGGATCTCAATGGGGCTCATCGGGACATGCCCACGTGTGTGACACTTGGTGGATGGCCTCAGCTGGGGCCAAGAGACTTGGCTTACAGCCACATGGGCAACCCAGGGAGGGTTTGGGTCTGCAGGTCTGTGGCATAAGTCAGCATGCTTCTGGAGATAACTGAGGATCTTTGAATGCGAATTTTCAAAAAGTAACTTTTTCTGGTTTTGAAAAAATCATTTAGTTATCTTAAAGGAGAAACTCCCTCATTACTCATCACTTTAAAAAGTGTCTTAGCAACCTCTTTATTAATTCTTTCAGATGTATTTTCAAATCAATGTTTCTAGTTCAAAAGAATCCCACTGGGACGAAACTACATGAAATCTCTATGCTAATTCAGAAAGGACGTGCATCTTCACAGGAGTTGCTCATCCAGAAACACAATGCTGCAATGCACGCAGGTTGCAGTATTAACACAAGGTTTTCGGGGAAGATAAGACTTAAATAAAGATTTGAGGGTATCTGTGATACTTCATTGCAGAAAGCAGAATTTTCTTGGATCTTGTTTCCAATCAAAATGGAATTTAAGGCATTCACGTCATTCATTATGAGATTTTAGCTTGCCCTTGCTCTTGTCATTTAAGTTTTTTTAAAAAGCATCTTCTAATTCACTGTTTCTTAGAAGAAGCTGCCATTGCATTTCATTTGCTGTTTTGTTTTGCAATGATCAGAAGGCAGACAATGAATGGGGCATGAAGGATGACCCTCAGGCTCTGCCCTTGGGTCCACAGCCCCAATGTACAAGGGTGCAGCTGGGCTGGACAGAGCACATTGCTGCTGGCCTGGCTTCTCTCTGGCCATAGCTCACCTGGGGCTCATCTGGCCGTGGCTCGCTCAGCTATGGGCACAGCCAGGCAGGGCCACCTGGAGTCCAGGCCACAAGGCAAAAACTGCAGAGGTGGACATAACCTTGTCTTCAAAGTTCACCATGGGGAGAGGCGGTTGACGTGTTTTCTATATTTTGGAAACACAGGCCATGATAGCTGGTTTCTACATGAAAAGCTGCACCCCACACCCCAAAGGATGCTACTACAGGGAGTGCCCTGCTACTGGGCCTGGCAAGGAGCTGCAATGTGTCTTGGTTTGGGGCGGGGAACTGCTATTGTGGCTGCGAGGGACAGCTCTGCAGCAGCCAGCAATCTCTGCTTACACTCTGGGAGCGTCCACCTGCTTTCAGCCCAGGAGGGCACTGCCTTCTGTGGCCCCTCTGTCCTTTTCTCTACCTGCCCCACTCACAGCACCTTCTCTTTCCAGGGCCAAGAAACACCTGGCTCCCCATCTTCTCATCTCAGGGTGCAGAATTGCTGCTGCTCCAGAGGGCTGGTGGCCCAGCCCAGCCTTCCTCCACCCTTCCCCATCGTGCCAGCCTCCAGGCCCAACTGAGATGCAGGCTCTGCACGAAGCTAGGGAGCCTCTGCCGCCTGCTCCTGCCCTCAGCAAAGCAGTCAGTTCACCTTTCCACTTGCTACTAACTGGGCCCTTCGTCATCTTTTTTTTTGTCTGATGTGGGGTGAAAGGAGATGAGTCTAAACTTCTCCTGTTTAAAAATGATGAAAAATAGTCCAGGCGTGGTGGCGCACGCTTGTAGTCCCAGTACTTGGGAGGTTGAGAGCGAAGGATCTGGGTTCGCGGCCAGCCTCAGCTACTTAGTGAGGCCCCCCGCAACTTAGTGAGAACCTGTTTCAAAAATAAAGAATTAGCCAGGCGTGGTGGCGCACGCTTGTAATCCCAGTACTTGGGAGGCTGAGATAGGAGGATCGCAGGTTCGCAGCCAGCCTCAGCTACTTAGTGAGGCCCCCTCTGCAACTTAGTGAGACCCTGTTTCCAAATAAAGAATAAAAAGTAGGGCTGGGGGTGTAGCTCAGAGGTAGAATGCCCCTGGATTCAATCCCCAGTACCGCAAAAAAAAAAAAAAAAAAAAATAGGGCTGGGGATGTAGCTCGGAGATGGAATGCCCCTGGGTTCAATCCTCAGTACCAACTCTCCCCCAAAAAACAAAACAGCAACAACAACAACAACAAAAAAATGATGAAAAAATAGGGCCAGGAGAACAGGGTAGGAGAATCTTAGACACAGACACATAGTCATGTACTAGCCAGGCGTCTTCTCCCCAGATGCTTTACAAGAATCCCTGGAAGTGCACGTGGTCTTGCTCTTCACGGATGGTCTAATGGGAGCTCAGAGCATCTGGGGCCAGCCTGGGACTGCAACCCAGCGCTTCATGATGCCAGAGCCTGCCTCCCTGTACTCTAAGTGTGATGCTGCTTTTGAACAAAAGGAACCAACATGGGAAGGGCATGCTATGGTTTTAATGTGGTCTGTTTCCGCAAACTCATGCAGGAGTTTCATCTCCAAAGTCACGCGTTAATGGTATTGAGGGTGGAAAACTAATCTGTTGGTGGCATTTAGAGGTGGGGAATTTGGAAAGTGATAAGGATTAGATTAGGCCATTGGGGTGGAGCCCCCCTGATTGAAGTCTGGAGGATTTCTATAGGGAGAAGGAGAGAGACCCCAAGGACGTGCACTCTTGCTGCAAGGTGATCGTAGCTCCGGACCCTCATCGGAGCCAGTGCCATAGCCTCCAAAGCTGTGGGCTAAAAAAAACCTCTTTATAATGTAGCTGTCTCAGGAATTTCATCAGAATAATGAAAATGAACTAACCCAGGTGGGAACACACAGAAAATACAAGGGAAAGGCCAACATTCTTAGGTAAGGTGTTTTAAAAGAATCATCCACATGCAATGTGGGTACAAGCCTGTGGGAACAGGGACACCGCACCCCACCAGCAGAGATCTGTATAAAGCACATTCCATAAAAAGATCGGGGTATTTTCCCAGAGTCAACTGAGCATGCAAATGAATTTTCATGAGGCTTCGGCATCAAAGCTGTGCCTCCAACGTACCAGGATTCCATTAAGCATCGCAAACATCTCACGTCTCATTAAATACAAAGCAATCTCTACCAGTTGGCCTTTGATTTAGTAGTTGTGCTTTGGGTTTGCAATTGGCCATCCTGCCTTTTTATTCTCATGCCCTTCAGTGTAATTTTTCTTTGGTAAAATTGTGGAGAGAGTCAGAAAGTGGAGATAAGGCAGTTTAGATTCTTGGAATGTGCACAGACCTCTTGGTGGAACCTCCCTGGAGGCCCAGGGGACACATGGTCAGGGCAGAGGGACAGCCAGCGAGGGCTAGAGAGTGGCTGGGGACTGTCTGGGTCACCTTCCCAGTAGGTGGCTCCTGTGAGCAGGAGGGGACCGTGTAGGAAGCCAGTGTCTTCTTCCACCACCCCTTCCCCGCCTGCTAGCTCCCTAACGGGACCAGTCACATACAGCAACGTCTGTGTTTCTATTTGTAAAGATCTTCGGTAAGCTTCTTGCGATGCAGACAGTGTCTGGCACATCTGGATGGGCCTCACAGAACCCTCTGGGCAGACAGAAGCACCAAGTGTTTGCCCAGGATCATTTTGCTGCATTTCAAAAATGTAAGCAGGGGAACAAACTGAATGTTGATGATTATAGAAGTGCAGAGATGGAAAGAACATGAGACGCAGTCTGGGTAAATTCCCTTGTCTTATTCCTTATGCAAATATTATTTTCCAGACTGTCTTTTTGTATGTTATGTCAGTTTCCCGGGGCTGCCCTAAAATTTTACCACAAACTGGGTGTCTTAAAACAACAGAAACTAGCCAGGCATGGTGGCGCACGCTTGTAATCCCAGTACTTTGGAAGGCGGAGACCGGAGGATCCGGGTTCGCGGCCAGCCTCAGCTCTCTTGCTCTCTCTCCCTATCTCTCTCTCTATCTCTCTCTCTCCTTAGTGAGGCCCTCCGCAACTTCGTGAGACCCGGTTTCAAAATAAAGTATAAAAAATAGGGCCGGGGGTGTAGTGTGGAGGTAGAACGCCCCTGCGTTCAATCCCCGGTACTGCAAAAAACAAACAAACAAACAAACAAACAAACAAACAAAAAACAACAGAAACTTATTTCTCTTATGTCCTGGAGGCTTCAGTTTGTGGCAGATGCCAGCACTCAGGCTCCTCCGCTGTGGACACATGGCTCCAAGCCCTGCCCCCATCATCACTTGGGTGGCTCCAAAGCTCTCGCTCCTTAAAGGGGTCTCATCTTGACCACACCTGCGATGATCCAATTTCCAAAGTCACAAGCACAGGAATTAGGATTTGACATGTCTTTCTTGGGGGGGGCACAATTCATCCCTCAACACACATTTTTACATAATTTTGATCATACTTTTGATACCAAATGCATCTGCAATTTCCACTTTAATACATTTTGATGCTTCCTCACACTCTGCAGCACATGTGTGCGGATGGTGTGTGCACACTTGCACATGTGTGCACATGCATGGGGGTGTGTGTGTGAGTGCACACGTGTGTGGGTGAGCATGCCAGTCAGCTTTCTGCTACTGTGACAAATTACCTGAGGTAATCATCTTGTGAGGAGAGGACTCTTTGGCTCACAGTTTCAGGGGCTTCAGCCCAAGGTCTCTTGGCCCCATTGCTTTGGGTCTGTGGTGAGGCAGAACATTGTGGCAGGAGCTCATGGAAGAAGACGTCTGTTCACCTCATGGCAGCCAAGAAGCAAACAGAGAGAGAGAGAGAGAGAGAGAGAGAGAGAGAGAGAAGGCCTGCAGTCCTGATGTCCCCTTCAAGGGCCCCCAGTGATCTAACTTCCTCTCGCTAAGCCCCACCCCCTAAGATTCCCCAATAGCACTGTGGGTCTTTGGAGGACACTCCAGGTCCAAATGAAGCAGCCAGTGTGCACATGTGTGTGAGGGTAGATGTCTTCACGTGTAAGCAGCTCCAGATCTGTGTCCGTTTATGCCTCTCCCTGGTGGCATTCAGAACATTCCTCATTACAGAACATCCAGGATCCCACCCAGTCTTTCCCAAGCTCTGGGGGGTGGGAAGGGGCAGATGACACCTTGTTTCCCAAGGGAAGAACATGAGACTTAGAAAACAAACGGGGGCTTGAGAACATTCATCTAGCGAGTGACAAGACCGGGTCACACAAACTCAGCTGCTCTGCGGCCCAACTGTTGTCTTCTCTGTTCACCCTGAGGACGCTCAACCATCTCAGCATGGACATCATCACACATGGGGCCCAAGATCCACCCTTGTTCTGATACCTTGGTTCAATCCACATAAGAAGGAGAGGTTCTGGAATTCACCGTGTGCTTTTTGCTTGTCCTTAATTTTGTCCACACTGTTGACTTTACCTGGCTGCCTTTGCCCTCATCTGACTAAATGTGGATCTGACAGATTTCAGATTCAGTGTCACCTCCTCCAGGAAGCCTTTCCCAACTGCTGGGCCATGTCCTCCTTTGGTCCCATGGCTTTCTCCACCCCATGCGGGCACACCCATCACGGCATGTGGCACGGCCCCTGCACCACGCCATGGACACTCTCTGTCATTGTGCCTTGCTTCCCATTTTTAAGGCTGACATGGTAGGTGGACAGAGATGCTAGGAATGAATGAGGTGGAGCACTACAGTCTTATTCAGCCGCCCGACCTCTCGCCATAGCAGGCAGCTTTCCCTGTGCTAGGCCATGGACAAGCGCAGACTCCGATAGGCGAGAGTTAAGACCAGGGTCGCTGCATGCAGAACCCCGAGAGCTGGGCTCCAGTCACACACAAGTTGGTGGCAGTGGGCACCCGTGCAAAGATGGCGCTGCCATTCCATTCACCACTGCCCCTCCATCTGTTTACCTGCAGCTCCAGACAGAGTTGCCCCATGCCTGGCCAAGGCTCAGCAAGTCCTCAGAGTGGAAAATACTCCCTGCTCTCCACATGTGGCACTACTGATTCAATGCGCGAAGGCCAACCTAAAGAAAACAGGATGGGAATGAGCTCAGAGCCATTCATGATGTCCCTCTCGCCTGGACACAGCACAGCCCCGTGGCTTCCACCCCTGGATTTCCCTGCAACAGACACTGAGCATCCTGTCTGCAGCTAGCTCCCAATGCAACACAGGGTCTCCAAATGTCTGCATGGGTGACCAGCACGCCCAGGAGCAGTCCATGTGGACATCACGGTCACCTGGGACCTTCAAGTTACAGATTCTGCTTCAGCGTGTTCCCCCCACATCCCCAAGGATCCTCTATGTGGCCCAAAACTCCCTGAGAAGATGGTCTCTGAGCCCTGAGATACGAGAGGGACATGAGAGGGAAGGTCCTGCTCCCACCAGCTGGGGTCAGGGAGGATGGTTGTGAGGGCCCCAAGAACATTCCAGCACATTCTAGGGCCAGCTTCTCCCTGGTCATATCAAGCTGTGTGGACATGGTCATCACACAGGCTGGTCCTAAAGATAGTGAGTGGCTGTGCTGTCCCTGCCGTCTGGGTCCCAGGGAAGTGGACAAGTCCAGCTTGCTGAGTCTCACAAAAGGGACTGACCCAGTGCTGCCGCCCCTGGACACCAACCCCATGGTTTCTAACAAACACATTTTCACGTTAGTATTAATGAGGATTTAAAGGAGTTTAAGGCAAAATGTCAGCATCCATCCTGCACTGAGCCAGGGCAGTGATGGTCAGAGAGTGCCAGGCTCAGAGCCTGCAGAGCCATGACCACGCCCCATCCCAGGGGAAGCGGCCCAGAGGCTCAGGGACTCTGCCAGGGCCAGGCTCAGGACACTGCCCCAGGATTGCTGCTCCAGCTGTGTCCAGCCAGGCATGGCAGCTGCCACGCTTGCTGGAATGGACACCTTATAGAACCTGCTTCTCCTAGGGACCCATGCCCATTATCCACTTGCAGGGCGACTGTGCTGGGAGGAAGCTACATCTGATGCAGAAGGACCTACAGCCCCGTGAAGGGTGACTGGCAACATTTTCTGCAGGGTCCTTCTCATGCCAGCAACAGTCATGACCAGAGAGAAGGTGGGAATTTTTGGTGGTGCCCGCAGGGTCTTGGTGTCTTAGAACAAGTAGCTCCTACCCACTGGGACTGGGAAGGCTCCCGGATGTGCCCCATAGCTCTGCACAGGGACCGCACGTACAGCCTTTCAGACTGAATGGAGAACTCGCGGTCCTGGCGTTACTGAGGGAACGCCCTTTCTGGCCAGGGTGGTGGGGATCTGTGAGCTGACCTTAAGCCCCACCCCCTTCATTCTAAGCATCCCTCCTTTCCTAGCTCCCACCAGAACACAGGAATAAGGCAGAACACTTCTAAGCCTGTCCCGGCCTAGGTGGCGCCATGAGTGTTAGATGTGAACAAGGCAGGTGCTTGCTCTGGCTGCTCCAACAGCCCTGAGGCCAGGGCTGCGCGTGTTCCTGCGTGTCATGGGTGTGAGGCCTGGCTGGGTGTCATGGGTGTGGGGCCAGGAGCCAGCCGCAGAGCTGGGCTGTGGACCTGGGGGTTGGTGGAGGGCAGAGGGTGTGGGGGTCCCCACGAGCTGTGTAGCCTTGAGGCCCCCTCGTCTGGCCTCCAGGTCTTCCTTCACTTCCACTGTGAGGAGGGTGTCGGCAGCACACTGCAGAGACAAGACCTGAGGGCTCAGAGGCTGTGGGTGCTGCCTGAGGCCACGCAGGATGAACAGGGGGAGCTGGGGACGGCATCACCTTCGTGAACTGGACACTGGTGGCTGGCGTGGAAGAGCTTCGTGAGGTGGCCAGCCCTGAGCAGGGTCAGCGTGCTTGGGCTCAGTCCTGGGAGAAAGAAGGCTCTCGTCCGGGGGGTCGGCCCAGAGATGCCACACAGAGCCGTCTGCAGGGCGACTGTCTGTCTGCAGAGCTCTGCTGCAGGCTAGACTTCTACAAAAGGCATGGGCAGCTGTCTCATTAACCCCATTGTTTATTTCTATAGCAACAGAAACTGCTCCAAAAATTAAGATAATGATCCAACATAATTGGTGGAGCCATGCCACGGCTTCAGGAATTTTTTAAAAATTTATTTCTTGTTGTTTATTATTCCCCGTTGGCCCTTAATTACTCTGGGCTGGTGAAGCCAACTAGGAGAATCCAGAGCGTTCCAAATCACCTAATTAATTCCTCTTTTGTTGGACGTGGTGAGGAGCAATAACAATGTCCTAGCCAGAAACCTCCTCACAGATCATTTCTGCTGCAGCGTGTGTGGAAGAATCTCTCTGGGGCCTGATTTAGGATGTGGACGACCATGTTGGAGGATATAAGCACTTTGGACTGTACTAAGTCAGCACTTGAGGCTATAAGTTTCGACCTCAGTAGTATTTTAACTGCATTCTACAAATTACGATAAGCGATATTCTCATTATCCTGCGGTTCTAAGTATTTTCTTGCTTCCATTATGATTGCTTCTTTTTTTTTTTGTGGTACTGGGGATGGAACCCAGGGGCATTCTACCTCCGAGCTATACCCCCAGCCCTATTTTTTATTCTTTATTTTAAAACAGGGTCTCACTAAGTTGCAGAGGGCCTCACTAAGTAGCTGAGGCTGGCTGAGAACCCGGATCCTCCGGTCTCAGCCTCCCAAGTACTGGGATTACAGGCGTGTGCCACCACGCCCGGCTATGATTGCTTCTTTTATCTGTGAATTCTCTGCATGTTGTATGAGGTTTGATTTCCAAACATGGGGTGTTTTTTTTTTCTTCTCATTTTCAGCTTGCTATGGGTTCTTAATTAAATGGTGGTCACCATTTACCGCTTGAAATTCATTGAAGTTAGCAAATGTTTAACAAGAATGTGTACAATCTAATTGTTGAGTGCGGTGTTCTCTAACCACTCACTAGGTCTAGAATGCTAATTTTGTTGTTCAAGTTTTATATATTCCTACTGACTTTTTGGCCTATTTGATCTATGCATTAATGAAAATGCGGTATGAATACTTCATTGTGATACTGCATGTGTCAAATGTTCCTAGTCCCCTGGCAATTTGAAGCTACGTTCTCAGTTACTTACAAACTTAGGAATGTTAGATCTTTCTGCTAAATGGAACCTTATCTCAAGAGCTCGTTCCTTTGCTATTCCCGTGGCTACATCCTCCTGTCCCAGCCTCCCAAGTACTGGGATTACAAGCGTGCGCCATCACGCCCGGCTTAAGCCTCACTCTTGAGTTGGAGACTATCCTAAGCAATGGAAAGTAGAAAGTCAGAGTAGCACATGCCTTGAAAATTGGGAGCCTGAGGAGAGGGCTTGCAGAACACGAGGGCACCTCACATAGTGCTGGCCTACGTACAAGTTTTGGAACCGGGTACAGGCAAGGCCAGTACAGGAAGGGGCGGGGGGCTGCTGCCACCTCCCCAAGAGTCCAGCTGGGCAAGTGCTGGGCAGAACTGTGGAGAGCAGAGGAGGAATCGGGGAGGGCTGAGGGACAGGCTCTCCTCCCTTGGCGGAATCCACCCTGTGGCCCTACTGTGTTGCTTTCTGCCTTCCATTTCTTTACCTGTTGAAAGTTTACTAGCTGGGTGTGGCATACGCCTGTAATCCCAATACTTGGGAGGCTGAGACAGGAGGATTGGAGGTTTGAGGCCAGCCTCAGCAATTTATTGAGACCCTGTGTCAAAATAAAAAATAAAAAATAAAATAGGGCTGGGGGGCATAGCTTAGAGGTAGAATACCCCTGTGTCCAATGTCTAGTAACACACACACACACACACACACACACACACACACACACACCCCTTACTACACTTCCATGCACTTCCCTCTAACCATCACCTCCTCCTCTCAGGATGAAACCCAGGGCTTTCGAAGCACCCAAGAATGACAGCCTCCCCTCCTCTGTCACACATCACGGACAGTCGAGCTGTGGGATGCCTCACCCGGGCTTCCCATGCTCACCTGGGACCCACAGAGTTCACAGAAGGGCTAAGACAGCCTGGTGTGTCACAGAGTAAATGCTCAATAAATATTTGCGTAGCTTAGCAGTCCATCGCCTTAACCACTCGGCCACCTTGTCCCAAACTGCGTAGCTTAGTTGAATTTGAATTATTGCCCCCTCTAATAGGCATAGAAAAATTGGACCTTTCTATTCTGGTGAGCAGAGTGTAGGCAGGGCTGGAATTTGTGCAGTCTTCTGGGATGATGTGAGTCGCCAGAGCAGGTGTCGACACAGCCTCTCATGACAACCCTCGGCTGTCGAAATCAAATTTAACAATTATTTAAATATCTGCCTTCACCCCTGAAGCTAGAGAATCATGCATTACTTACATTTGTGCTTCCTAAAGCATATTTGTTTCAAATTTTACCAACTCAATAATTAATAACCACCCTCTGAAACTTAAAAACAAAGCGGTATAATCACTATTATATATAATTGGTACTGTATGCAGGTACATTTTTTTCCATCGTACACGCGATGAAGCTCTTTCTCTAGTTACTAATGGACTATGAACTTAAAAACTCCCCAAAATAATTTGTGCATGAATTTTAATAGGTACTGGAAACTGACTAAAACTCTACCCTCAAGCAATATTCCCAAGCTCATGAAGTATTAATGCCCCATCAAAGATGTATATCTACTTTAAAAACCTCTCAGAGATGGAGGTTCCTGCCGAGCAAGGTGACATCTGCCACCTCAGGGATGACATTCTATTCAGAGCACACATGCAGGCGGGGTGCATGATTTACATAGACGGGCCACCCCCACCCTCCGAGAACTAATGCCAAATGACAAGCCACGGAGGTCTATTATGCACAACAGTGAACATCATCAATTATGGAGCGACTCGAGTTCTGTGGGTACAATCTACTCTGACAGGAGGGAGAGAGGCAATCAAATGGTAGTGTACCTTGAAAATCACAGAACTGGCGACTTTTCTCTCATGTGAACACTGCAACTCTTCTATGCACACGGAGAAATCGATGTGAAGGTGTCACTTCAATAGAGTTAGTGCCTAGAAAAGAATGACCAGATCTACAATTTTGGAGAACCAGCACAGCGCAGTGGTTGAATCTTAGAAGGCGGTGACAAGGCAAGTCCCCGTGAATGGTACAGGATGGGGCTGTGTGGTATGAGCAAAAGTTCATGACTTCATCCTCATAATAACTTCGCAAGGTATATGGATAAACAGAGTGACTATAGGTCCCAATGGTCCTGGGACAGTCCTAGTATTATCCTGGGCTCTCATACAGATTATTATTTATTACTTATTTATTACTTGGATTTTCAATTTTTATTATTTTTTTATTTTTTGTGGTACTGGGGATTGAACCCAGGGGCATTCTACCTCCGAGCTACACCCCCAGCCCTATTTTATTTTTACTTTGAAACAGGGTCTTGCTAGGTTGATGAGAGTCTCACTACTTGCTGAGGCTGTCCTCGAACCTATGATCCTCCTATCTCAGCCTCCCAAGTACTGGGATTACAATCCTGCACCACCACGACCGGCTTGGATTTACAATTTTTAAATGCTTTATTATAAACAAGGACATGAAGATGTGCTGGGACGCACTGATGGACAATGACTTTGTACTTCCAGTGGCTGTCCTGAGCTTGTCTAATGGCCTGTGAGATGCATGTGCAGCGGAGAGAGCTCTGACTTCGGTATATTATTGAGTGTGAGGACACGTAGCATGGCAGAGCCTCTGGGACACAAGGCAACAGGCCCCCAGGCTTCAGATGAAGAGACATCTGCTAAAAAATCATTCGCATTGGTTTGAAAAGTTGGCGATATTTTAAGAACACAGTGCTCAAAAGTGAAAAGTTAAGAAATACAATGAAAGAAGCTATATGTAATATCACTTTGAGAAACATGAGTTTTTAGATCAAATGGCCATTGTCCTAAATTCTTTTTCATTATAGTTCTAGATTTTCTCAAATGTACGTAAAGCCATCTCTGTTATTATGTGACCACTATTTGCAGAAAAAGAACTTCAAAATCAGTCAAATAGTGTCAGTTTTGTTGGGGTACTATTTTTTGTGGTACCGGGGATTGAACCCAGGGGCATTCTACCTCTGAGCTACACCCCCAGCCCTATTTTTTTTTGAAACAGGGCCTTACTAAGTAGCTGAGGCTGGCCATGAACCCGGATCCTCTGGTCTCAGTCTCCCAAGTACTGGGATTCCAAGCGTGTTGGGGTACTTTTAATGGAAGATTACTTAAAATAAATTGTTCCCATTTTTCATCTAATTCATGAAATCAACACAAAGCATTTAGAATTTTATTTCATAGAAAACAAAACACCTGACATAATTGTGAATGCCCTTGTAAACTTAATTTAAAAGTTAATATTGAAGATAAAATAACTTTATGGTAAATATGAACACAAATTTTATGGTGGAGGTCATACAAAACCAACATGCCTACTTAGTTAAGGACCCATGGTGCAGGAATGCACTACCTGAAATAAGTGAAGAAACAGGAAATTATGACTTAGTCAAGGAAGATTTGTCATTAGAAATGACAAAATCATTTCTAGAACCCAAATGTAGATAGGCATGGAGGCACATGCCTATAATCCCAGTACTTGGGAGATGGAGACAGGGGGATCATAGGGTTGAGGCTAGTCTCAGCAATTTAGTGAGGCCCTCAGCAACTTAATGAGACCCTGTTTCAAAATAAAAAAATAAAATAGGGCTGGGGGGTGTATCTCAGAGGTAGAATGCCCATGAATTCAATCCTAAGTACAAAGAAGAAGAAGAAGTAGAAGAAGAAGAAGAAGAAGAAGAAGAAGAAGAACAACAACAACAACAACAACAACAACAACAACAACAACAAGAACTAAGATGCTGGGAATAGCACCAAGGACTCTGATGCCTATGACAAACTTGCTTACAAAGTCTGAAGGGAGAATTGAATATGACAGTGGAGAGATGGGAACATTTCAAGAAAAATTTGAGAGTTAGAAAAAGAACTCAATGAAAATCCTAGAATTGAAAAGTACAACTTTTTTTTTTGGTGGTACTGAGAATTGAACTCAGGGGCATACTACCTCCGAGCTACACCCCCAGCCCGATTTTATTTTTTATTTTGAAACAGGGTCTCACTAAGTTGCAGAGGGCCTCACGAGGTTGCTGAGGCTGGCCATGAACCTACCATCCTCCTGTCTCAGCCTCCCACATACTGGGATTACAAGCATGCATCACCATGCCCTGCTGGGAAAAATACAACTTTTGAAGTAAAAATTTTGCTGGATAAGCTTAGCAGAAGATTGGCCATACAGAAGAAAGGATCAGTCATCTTTAAAGTCAATAGAAACCATTCAAACCAAGCACAGGGGTATCATTCAGATGTATTAGTTCATCACTGTGACCAAACACCCGAGGAAAACAACCTAAAGGAGAAAAGATTTATTTTGGCTACAGTTTCAGAGGATCAGTCCATGGTTGGCTGGCTCCATTGCCTTGGGCCTATGGTGAGGCAGGACATCATGGTGGAAGGGTGTGGTGGAGCTGCTCACCTTCATGGTGGCCAGGAAGCAGGGGTGGGGCATTCAGGACAAGATATAGTCCCTCGGAGCATGTCCCCAAGGATCTACTCCCTTCAACTAGGTCCCACCTTCTACCGTTTCAACTACCTCCCAATTGTCTATTGATTTTGCTATGATTCTATCAAGGAATTAATTGATGGATGAGGCATATTAGTCAGTATTTTCATAGCTATAATCTAAAAGACTTGACCACTTAACTTAGAGGAAGGAAGAGTTATTAGCTCATGGTTTCAGGGTTCAGTCCATGTGAGGCCGGGGACCACGGATCTCAGGGCATGGCGGTGAGAAGCAGAGAAAGGGAGAGCACAAGGCTTCACTCCTCACATCATGGAGGCTGGAAGCAAGAGAGAGAGAGAGTGAGGGGAGGAGGAACTGTCATGGGAAAACACGAATATTCCGTGGAGAGTCCTGAGGAGTTCCCAGGTTTGGGGATGGAAACTCACCTCAGGACCTTGAGGTCCTTGGCTTCTATAGCGAAAAGAATTTCAGCATGTGCTGGTCAGAGACAAAGACAGATGTTTTATTTAGGAAAAGTGGGGGTACACGTTCAAGGGAGAATGCAGGCCACCTCAAAAGTGTGAGAGGTCCTTGGGATCTTTGCAATCCTTTTCTTATAGGGGACCCAGAGGAGGGTGGCTAGGGGCACATGGCGGGGATGGGGCAACATGGGCTGGCCGGTCTCCTTTCCTTGAATTTTCAGGTTCTCGCCATTTCATTGGTAGGGGCTGGGCTTGACAAAAGGTAAGACTTCCTCTGGGATTATTTTCTCCCAGGGAGTTGAGGCGTGAAAATGGGGTGTGGGGTTTGACAAATGTGAGACTTCCTTCTTGGGTTATTTTTTTGTTTGTTAAGCATCTCAGGTATTTCAGGTGTGAAGTGAGGCCATTATGATTAAAAAGTTCAGGCCAGGCCTATCAGGAACCCAAGTAAACGACAGGCCAGAAGGGCTATTATTATTAAAAGTGTATAGGCCAGGCCTATTGAAGATCTTGCCTAAGAAAAGAATAGGCCAGGTCTGTTATTATATTTTAAAGTGTGGCCCATAAGGGCTTTTGTCTAAGAAAGATCAGGCTCTGTAAGGTGAAGCTAAGGATTACGAAGTTTCTAGATTTTTTTTTTTTTTTTTGCGGTACTGGAGATTGAGCCCAGGGGCATTCTACCTCCAAGCGACACCCACAGACCTATTTTTATTCTTTATTTTTGAAACAGGGTCTCACTAAGTTGTGGAAGGCCTCACTAAGTAGCTGAGGCTGGCTGCAAAACTGCAATCCTCCTGTCTCAGCCTCCCAAGTACTGGGATTACAAGCGTGCGCCACCACGCCCAGCTAAGTTTCTAGATTTTAAAACTGTATTTTCCCTTTCCTTCCCAATTTGTCTCCTTTCTACATAATATTTTATTTCTTCTATCCTACCTCAGGACCATATATAATCCCCAAGGCCACAGCCCCAGGGACCCACCTTTTCCATCCACACCCTACCAGCTCAGGCTACCACCCAGATAAATCCATTACAATGGATTTATCAACTGCTGAGATTAAAACTCTCATGACTTAACTATTCAACCCTGAATATTAATAAATAAGCTCTTTAGGGGACATTCTATATCTAACTATAACATGAGGTCAGAGCACTCATGATCCAACCACTTTCTAAAAGCCCCACCCTTGAACACTGGTACACAGAGGATGAAGTCTTCAACACACGAGCTTTTGGGGAACATTCCAGATACAAACCCTAACAACAGATATAAAAATACAGACGATTGCAAAAAATGAATAAAGCCTCAGTGACATGTATCTAACAGTACCGAGAGGCCTGACATAAATGTGGTCCCAGAGGTAGAAGAAGGGGGAGAAAATGGAATGCATATATCTATAAACATTTAATAAAATATGCATATGTCTAACAAAATTTTGTGAATTTGATCACACTCATCAACCCACTACTTAAGGAATCACCACAGACCCCCAAATAATATAAATATACTCATCCTCCCCCCAAAATTCCAGGAACACCAAACACCAACTGCTAAAAACTAAGAATATTAAAAAAGAAAATCTTAAAACAGCCAGAGAGAAAGAGGCATAATATATATTGGGAACAAAAAGAACAACAACTCATTCCTCAACAACAATAGAAGAAAATGGAACACATTTAAAGTACTGAAAGAAGAAAAGGACAGTCCAGAATTCTATATGAGGAGTTTTAAAAAATGACAACAAAATGAAGTCACTTTCAGCATAACAAAGCTGAGAAAACCTTTCATAGGCAGGCCTGCCCTACCAGAAATGACCAAAGGATTTCAGGCTGAAAGGAAAGGACATCAGAGAGAAACTCAGATGAATTTGAGGGAAGAACACTGGAAAAGGTAAATATGTTGTTAATCATATAAGGCTGTGTGTTCTTTCTTTAAAAAAATTAAAGGCAGTTTATTACTTAAAGAAAAAATAATAATGTATTTATGGGTTATAACATTTCAAAGTCAAATGTCTGCCCATAGAAGCAGCAAGGACTTTTAAGTAGGGGTTGAAGTTGTCAGGGGCATTATCCATGAAGTGGGGGGCTGTCAGGCCAAGGTATACTGTCTAAGTTATAGGAATCCCTAAGACATAATGCAAAGGTATAGCTGGAATATCAATAGAGGAGAGAAAATGGGATAATAACCAATTAAGCCTTCAGGAAAGACAGGATTGTAGGAACCACTGAACAAATAATAGGGGACAGTAGGAAACAATTGACAAACTGGTGGTACTACCTACTGATGTGAACAAATTGCCCCAAACTTAGTGGCTTAAAACATTAGTGGATATTTATAATCTCTCACAGTTCCTAGGGGTCGAGAGCTTGGGAGTTCTTGGCGGGACATTCCTGGCTTGGGGCTTTGATAAGACTGCTCTCAAATGGCAGCTGGAGTCTGGGACCCTGAGGCTTCCAGGGGCTCATTCACAGGGTTGGCAGGTCTGTGTGGCTCTTGATGTGACATCTCATTAGAAACAGAGTTGGGTGAGAAACTCTTTCAAGTATGGAGACATGCCAAGTGTTCTCTTGGGTTATTTAAAAAAAATCTTTTAGATAAAAGTTATAGGAAAGTTTTTCTTTGGCTGGAATATAAACCAACACGTTAACTTTTAGAAAAAATATTTTAAAACGTATTTTTAGAAAACTGGTCCATAGCCGGGCGTGGTGGCGCACGCTTGTAATCCCAGTACTTTGGGAGGCAGAGACCGGAGGATCCGGGTTCACGGCCAGCCTCAGCTCTCTCGCTCTCTCTCCCTCTCTCCTTAGTGAGGCCCTCTGTAACTTCGTGAGACCTGGTTTCAAAATAAAGCATAAAAAATAGGGCCGGGGGTGTAGCGTGGAGGTAGAACGCCCCTGCGTTCAATTCCCGGTACCGCAAAAAAAAAAAAAAAAAAAAAAAAAAAAAAAAAAAAAAAAAAAAAAAAAAAGAAAACTGGTCCATTTCACAATTTGGTTCAATGACCTGGCACTTATCATGAGTAACTCCATTCTGGTCTGGCCTACTGCAGGAATTCAGTCCAAAACAATGACCTCCTATACATTTGCTGGCAGATAAGATCTGAGGCATGAAAGGAGGAGGGGAATCAAGGTGGGAATAAAAGATTTTGCTGCTAACCAAGATGGCAAGTATTTGAGGAGCAGGGAGGGAGAGATGAGGAAGGTTTCTCTGCAGCCTTGTGATCACAGCACAGCAGGATAACTAGGTTGCTAAAGGAATTCTGCCTTTTATAAAAAGAAGAAAGAGCCTGTAGCTTGGAAAGAAAGCAAGACAAATGTAAAAACCTTTCATCAGGGTCTAGGTTGAGAATTCAGTTAAATACACGGGGGCACATAGATTTTCAGTAATACTGGATAATAAACACAGTAAACAGAATTGTCCAGACCAACAAGGATATAGATTGTTCACACTTAAAATTAGATATTAAGTCCTTTAGATGACCAGATGGTGGGGAAGCAAAATCTTGCTCAAATCTTTCCACTATCTCAACATGAGCAGAGGCCTTGTCTCCCCTCCAGTCACTGAATACCACAAAGACAAGGCTGGTATTTGATCTATCTTCTAAGAACCTAGAGCTATTGGCTAATAGGATGTCAGTGCCTTTGAACTGCAATCGAGCTGGAATAATCTTATTGCACCATCCACCAGAGGAGTCCTGGCACCGTACAGAATGAGAACTCAGGAGTGGCTTTGGAACAAATTGATTTGACTGCATGTTCTCAGAGGGGCTCATTCTAAAGGCAAAAGAAACCCCACAAAGGTTTTAAACCTCCATTCAGTAGTGTTCTGTTCATAATAATGTTGGTATTATTATCATTTTCATTTTCCTATATTTCATATAAGTCATCTACTTTTTAAGAAAATTGTGATCCTTAAAAGTATAATTAAAAAAGAAAGTATAAGCCGGGCGTGGTGGCGCACGCTTGTAATCCCAGTACTTGGGAGGCAGAGATCGGAGGATCTGGGTTCGGGGCCAGCCTCAGCTACTTAGTGAGGCCCTCTGCAACTTCGTGAGACCCGGTTTCAAAATAAAGGATAAAAAATAGGGCCGGGGTGTAGCTCAGAGGTAAAATGCCCTGGGTTCAACCCCCGGTACCGCAAAAAAAAAGTATAATTACTAGAATAAAAATAATTTTTATATAGGGACATTATCACGTTAAAACCAAACTGGAAATATCAATATAAAATTGTACTTTTAACAAAAGTTGAATGTCCTGCTCTCCTGAGCCCACCTGGTAGTAATGTTCCCTCCCTTACATACGCTGGGACCCAGAACATGGTGCCCAATACCTTCACCAACGAAATCCAGAAAGGGATATATTTTATTTTTATTTTTTAATTTTAATTTTAATTTTCTTGCGGTACTGGGGGTTGAACCCAGGGCATTCTACTTCCGAGCTCCACCCCCAGCCCTATTTTTTATTCTTTATTTTGAAACAGGGTCTCACTAAGTTGTGGAGGAACTCACTAAGTAGCAGAGGCTGGCCGCGAACCCGGATTCTCCTGTCTCTGCCTCCCAAGGAAAGGGATATATTGGCCTGAAAATTTTTTTTTGTTGTTTAGAAGGCAAGAAAAAATTAAAGACTACAAATATTTAAAAAGTCACTGAAGATTAAGGGACACAAGAGCCAACCTTCAAGGGATTCTCACAAGCCAATGGCAAGGCAGTTTTCCTGTTAAAAGATGATAGTGATTGAAACTAAGTGCATAAAAAGCCATCAGCTTGTGTTCTAAGAATAAACAGTCATGAATTCATGTTGATAATAAGTGGATAACTAAATAAACAAGTAGGAGAGGGGGGCTCTCAGAAGAACTACTTAAAAAGTATTCATTATCCAGTTTCATCAATAGTCCAACCATATCCTTTGTAGGGTTTTTTCCCCATCCAGGATAATTGCATAATTCCCTTCTGGGATCAGTATTGCATTTGCCTTTCTCTGGAGTTTTTTCTAACCTAAAACATTTTTTTTAACTTTTCCAACAGTGACATTTTTGGTGAATGCATGTTCATGTTCTCTGCCTCATATTCTCTCTCTCTCTCTCTCTCACACACACACACACACACACACACACACACACACACCTATTGTCTTTTTACTAGGATGTTCCTCTCTTTAGCTGGTGTTTCTGCATAAGATTCAGGTCACACATTGCTCACTCCTGGCTAGAATAGTACTGAAGTAAGTTATGTAGCTTCATTGAAGGTTTTTGCATGGAGCAACGTTTACTATGATGGTTGAAAACAATGATATTGGGAATGAAAAGAAAGGCTCCCCTTCACCTTTTGAAAGTTTGCTGGAATGAATTGATAATGCACAGACCAAACAGGAGAGAGACACATGAGTTTATTACACGTGTGGAGGCAATCCCGTAGTGTAGTGCCTCACTAGGCCAATATAATTCAGCAGCTTATACACCCCTTTCCATAGGGGAGAGGGGAATGGGGAATCTAGACAATTTTTAGGGTAATAGTAAATGACTTTTAGGGGAATTAATGGGTTTGGGGTCCACTGGGTCCAGAGGACAGACAATGGTTTGTAAATGATTCTCTTTGGAATCCCGAATGGAACTGAAATAGAAGACAATGGTATATGACAAGTCTGTCCAGGTGTGTTGACAAACTGCAGTCTCGCTCCATGCAATAGGAGTTTAGTTAAATATAAATTCCTGGCAGGGACCAATGGTGATTGTTTCTTCTATGGTGCATCTGCTGTAAGCAGACAAAGAGTAATCAGAGTAGAGCCTCCTCCAGCATCCGCTGTTCTCTAAGCTTCTTTAATTTAAAACAGTCAGCACACCATGGCACCATGTTTTTGGCTGACAGTCCTGGCCTCCTTCAGTGCTTTTCCAAGTCTAAGACTCCTTCTTTTACCAGTTGGCTCTCAGCATTCCACTGTGATAAGAGCCTCTCTCCTCCGCCACTATTCTAGGTCTGGACTCATGAATTCCTATTTTGTTCAGTGGTTTATACTAAATCATTCTACTTGATTATTTGGCACTCAAGCTGTCCTAGATTTGGCCAGTTGAAGTACTTTAAAGCAGGCCCTTCTGCCCTGCGACTTTCATGCATCATTTTTTTTTATAAGCACTTCCTTATGTTTTCATTCCAAGATGTTCTGGGCACATCTTGCTTCCATTTTGCCACAGTCTAGAGGCAATCATTTCTCCAGGAGCCCTGAAGTTTTGTACCAATGGTAATAGAGACCAAGACTCTGTTGTGTCTTTGTTTCTTTGTCCTGTTAGGAAATATGCCAGTTGGTACATAGCTAGATGATAGGTGGATAGATGATAGATGGATAGATTATAGGTAGGTGATAGATGATAGACAAGAGATGATAGATTATATGTAGATGATAGGTAATAGATGATAGATTATAGGTAGATGATAGATAGGTGACAGGTGGATAGATGGTAGGTGGATAGATTATAGGTAGGTGATAGATGATTATATGTAGATGATAGATGATAGATAGATGATAAAGATACACGTGCCTCCTCCCAGACATTTATACACACATCGGTATGCCCATGTACATATACGTATTCACACATATATATAATTCAGAGATCATTAGTCTACACCGGTACTTCAGATTACAGCTCTTGCCTTCTCTCATTCCATGTCCATAGCCTCCTGTCTTCCCCACTGACAATCTGGTTCCCAGCCACATCCACACCTTGGCTCATGCGCTCAGTCCTACTATAATTTAGTGTCAAAACTGTCTCGCATTTGCCACTAGAAAAATGACACCGATTGAAGGACATCATTGCCGTGGGCCCCTCCCGTAGTGCTTCCAAGATCGACGGCTCAGGATGCTCCAAACACTTCTAGGATCCGTTGTCATCTGCCTCCAGCCCTTCCATGGAGTTTTGTTCTTGTTTGAATTGCTGCAGGTTCATTAGTCTGTTTGCTCTTAGTTTTACTTTCCCACAACTTTCCATCCGTTTATTACTTTTTAGCTTTGTGAAACTATAGGACTTTCAAAAGTCAAAAGGCATACTCAGAAAAATGTCCCTACTTCTGGCTGCTTCTTCCCTGCTCTTCTCTCTAATCCTGCTTCTGTTTCTTTTTTTTATATTCATTTATTGGTGCATTGTAATTATACATTTTGATACACATCAGGGTAGCAGCATCATACATGCACACATTGCTCATTTAGCCCTCCCTCAAATCCCACCCTATTCCCTCCCCCTTTCCTCCCTTTCGTGCTCCGCATAGTGATTGAGTCTTATAAGTTTGTGTATATACATCATGTGCTATAGTATGTTTCCCTCCACCCCCCTCCCAACTCCCTCAGTTAGGTCACCTTCTTTGTTCATCTAAAGTTTTCTTCTTCTTTGTCGGGAGTCCCTTCTAAGTCCCATTCTATCTAGCTTCCACATATTAG
>PVJS01013002.1:0-42797 GCA_004027185.1 Glis glis
CTGGCTGCGAACCTGGATCCTCTGGTCTCAGCCTCCCAAGTACTGGGATTACAAGCATGCGCCGCCACATCCAGCCTGCTGTATCCTTTTGTATGAATCAAGTATTACAGGAAAAAAAAATTTTTTTTTTTTGTGGTACTGGGGATTGAACCCAGGGGCATTCTACCTCTGAGCTACACCCCCGCCCTATTTTTTATTCTTTTTTTTTGAAACAGGGTCTCACTAAGTTGCAGAGGGCCTCACTAAGTAGCTGAGGCTGGCCGCGAACCTGGATCCTCTGGTCTCAGCCTCCCAAGTACTGGGATTACAAGTGTGCGCCACCACGCCCAGCTTACAGGTACATTTTTTAAAGTTGGGTTAGAATTCTCGTTCATTGCTTCTTCCCTTGGTCTCAGCTGCTAACTGAGCAGAAAGAGACCTTAGCACCCACACTGTTGGGCAGTTTTCTCAATCACTTCCTTGAGCGCTTTTATTTTTTAAAATTATGAACATACTTTTTATTTTTCTAAATCAGCTTTATTGAGGTATAATTTGCATAAAGTAAAACACACCCATTGTAATTGTTCCATTTGAGTTTGGACAAGTGTGCACACCCGTGTTACCATCATCACATTGTGGAATGTTCGCAATATCCCAAAGATTCCCTTGTGCCCCATTTGCAGTCAGTCCTCCCCCATCCGGCTTCTAGGGCAACCACTATTCCGCTTTCTCTTGCTACTTATTAGGTCTCTCTTTCCCGGAGTTTTATATAAATGGAATCGTATGGTATGCTCACTTTTATGTCTGGTTTCTTTCACCTAGCATAATGTTACGGGTCTTCCAAGGTGCTGTGCATCTCAGAAGGCCCTTCCTTTTTATTATTGAGTGGTGTTCTGTTGTACGGATGCACCTTGATTGTTTATCCACTCACCAGTGGATGGGCTTTGGGTTACCTCCAGTTTGAGCGATTACAAGCAAAACTCTTGTGAGCATTTGGTACAAGTTTTGGTATGCCTTTCTTTCTCTGGGTGAGTGCCCAGGGCAGGATTGCTGGTGTATGTGTGAGGTGTGGGGCTGATGTTAGAAGAAGCTGCTGAGCTGTTTTCCAGAATGGTCGTACCAGTTTACCTTCCCACCTGCCCTTGGAGTTCTCTGTCTCCTCACCAACAGTTGGTGTTCCTGGTCTTTGTAATTTTAGCAGTTTTAATTAAGTGTGCAGAATGGTGTCTCCTAATGACTTGGGCTTACCTTTCTGTGATGACTAGTCAGCTTGAGCATCTTTATGTGCTTATTGCTCATTTGCATATCTTATTTTGTGAAGTGTCTGTTCCAGTCATCTGCCTATTATTAGTTGTCTTCTTACTGACCTAGAAGAGTTCTGTATGTATCCCGGATTCAAGTCCTCTGTCACATTAGATGTATTATGAGTAGTTCTGTCCAGCCTGTGACCTGCCTATTTGTTTTTCTGGCTTTGGCTTTGGGAGGGGCAGGAGCTTCTTTCTCTGCTTTTAGTGACATCTTGGTGGATGGGAAAAGACTTTTTTATTTATAGTATTGGGGATTGAACCCAGGAGCATTCTGCTTTCAAGCTAAACCCTCAACCCTTTTTATTTTTTAGTTTGAAACAGGATCTTGCTAAGTTGCTGGGTCTGGCCTTGAATCTGTGAGCCTCCTATCCCAGCCTCCCAAGTACTGGGATGACAGGCATATGCCACCATGCCTGGCTTAGGCCTTTTTGTTTTTAAATGTTGCCTTTTGAAGAGCAAAAGGCTTTAATTTTGATGAATTCATTCCTTCCTTCCTTCCTTCCTTCCTTCCTTCCTTCCTTCCTTCCTTTCTTCCTTCCTTCCCTTTTTACAAGTCATGGTTTTTGGTCTTCGGAAGCGTTTGCCTCTCTCAAGGTTGGAAAGACTTTGTCCTGTGTTTCCTTCTAGAGAGTTTTACAGTGTTGGTTGTTTTCGTGGTACTGTGGAATCCAGAGCCTCTCGCACGCTAGGCGAGTACGCTGCCGCTGCATACACCCCTGGCCTTGCAGTGTAAGCATTTATTTTTTAGGTTTGTGATTCATTCTCAGTTACTTTTTTATGTATGGTGTGAGGTGACAGCCAAGGTTCATTTTCTCTGTATGGCTATCCCACTGTGCCAGCACCTTATATTCAGAAGCTTATACTATTGAATTGTCTGTCTGTCTGTTTTTCTCTCTCTCTCTTTTGCAGTACTGGGGATCCAACCCAGGACTGCTAGGTAAGTGATCTACCACTGAGCTACATCCCCAGCCCTAAACCATTATTTCTTTTTGTGTGTGTATAGAGGGGGTACTGAGGATTGAACCCAGGGGCATTCTGCCTGTACTACACCCCCAACCCTATTTTATTTTTTAGTTTGAAACAGGATCTCACTAAGTTGTGGAAGGCCTTGCTAAGTTGCTAAAGCTGGCCACGAATCTATGGTCCTCCTGTCTCAACCTCCTAAGTACTAGGATTACCCATTCTTTCTTTAAAAAAACAAAGCTACTATCTGGGCACAAGTGGCACATGCCTGTAATCCCAGGACTTGGGAGGCTGAAACAGGAGGATCACAGGTTCGAGGCCATCCTCAGCAACTTAGTGAGATCCTGTTTCCAAATAAAAATATATAAAGGGCTGGGGGTGCGGCTTAGTGGTAGAAAGCCCCTGGGTTCAATTCCCAGTACCACAAATGAAAGCGATTGAAGTTTGTTTTACATATCTCGAAACTCACCTGTTTCAGGTAGACTTTAGTAACTTTCCTGAGTGGTCCAGCCATTACCATAAACCATCTTTAGAGCACTTCATCCCCTGTTAGGATCCTTGGGCTCACTTGTCACTAATCCCTATCCCTTCCTCTCACTCCAGGCAGCTACTGATCTACTTTTATCACTATAAACTTTGTTTTTCTGGGCATTTCAGGTAAACAGAATCTGTAGTGTGTATCAGGACTCCATTCCCTTTTATTGCTGAATCGTATGCCATTGTGTGGCGATACCTCATTGTATCCATCAGTTCACCCTTCGATGGACATTTGGATGGTCTCCTGCTGTTTGTTTTGTTCTGGGTTTGGTGCTGGGGATCAAACGCAGGGCCTTGCACATGCCAGGCAAGTGCTCTGCCACTGAGTCCTATCTCCAGCCCTGTCTCCTGGTTTGGCTAACATGAATAATGCTGCTAAGAACATCTGTGTGCAGGTCTTGTGTGGTCATATCTTCATTCTTCTGGGTAGATATCTAGGAGAAGAATTGCTGGATTGATAGTTTTATATTTCTGGATCTTTCTTAGCTCTTTTCTTTCTAATCAGCTTTTTTGAAATATGTCTTACATAAAATAAGATTAATCAATTTTACTTATTTGTTTGTTTATTTTGTGGTACTGGGGATTGAACCTAGGGACATTCTACCTCCAAGCTATACCCCGCCCCCCCCTTTTTTTTTTGCGGTACCAGGGATTGAACCCAGGGGTGTTCTACCTCGAAGCTAGACCCCCGGCCCTATTTTTTATCCTTTATTTTGAAACCAGGTCTTCATGAAGTTGCAGAGGGCCTCACTAAGTAGCTGAGGCTGGCCACGAACCCGGATCCTCTGGTCTCCGCCTCCCAAGTACTGGGATTACAAGCGTGCGCCACCATACCCGGCTCCCCGGCCCTTTTTTATTTTTTATTTTGAAACAGGGTCTCACTAAGTTACCGTGCACTGACCTCAAACCTGTGATCCTCCTGTCTCAGCCTCCCAAGCACTGGGATTATAGGCATGTGCCTATAATCATGAATTTTAAATGCATAATTTGATAAATTGTACAAATGAGTTGTAATTCATTTAGCCAATATAACCAACACTGCATTCACAATATAGAAAATTTCTGTCATCCTAAAAAGTCTCTTTGTGCCGTTTATCTCAGTTCTCTCTCCCACCTCTGATTCCCGTTAACGCCCAACCTGTGCTGTCACCGTAGCTCTGCCTTATTACAGACTCAGGTAATGAAATCATACGGCGTGTCATCTTTGTGTTTGGTGTCTTGACATGATGTGTTTGAGAGTAATCCATGTTGATATACATACACACATGTATATACATACATGTTTGTAGTTCATTCCTTTTATTGCTGAGTTGTATTCCAGGGTCAGCAAACTTTTTTTCTTTACAGGACTAAATAGTACATAGCTTAGACACTGTGAGCCACATGTGTCTCTTGTCACACATTCTTTCCTTTCCTTCTTTCCCCATTCTCTCTCGCCCTTCCCTCCTCCTTCCTTTTCCTCTGCTTCTTCTCCCTTTCCCCCTACTACAATCCTTTCAAAGTGTCGTAATCTTCCTTAGCTCATGGCTGTATAAAGCAGGCTGAGGTGGAGTTGGCCAGCTGGCCGACTTGCTAAGCTCTTGGTCCACGTGTGGGTATACCAGTGTGTTTATCCACTGACCAGTTGCTAGTCACTTGGGCTGTGTCCAGTTGGCGGCTGTTATGGTAAAGCTGTTGTAAACATTTGTGTATAAGGCTTTGTGCACACATTACTTTCATTTCTCTTGGGGAAGTACCTAGGAGTGGCCTGGCTTAGTCACATGTCAGGTTTGTGCTTAACTTTATAAGAAGCTACCAAACTGTTTTCCAAAATGGTTATACCACTTTGCATTACTGTCAACAGTGTGTAAGAGTTTTAGTTGCTCCATATCCTTGCCAGAATTTGGTATTCTTGTTTTTTTTATTATTATTATTATTATTTTTTGTGGTATCGGAGATTGAACCCAGGGGCATTCTACCTCCGAGCTACATCCCCGGCCCTATTTTTTATCCTTTAATTTGAAACTGGGCCTCACGAAGTTGTGGAGGGCCTCACTAAGTAGCTGAGGCTGGCCGCGAACCCCGATCCCCCGGTCTCCGCCTCCCAAATACTGGGATTACAAGCGTGCGCCACCACGCCCAGCTGGTATTCTTGGTTTTTAAGTTTAGCTATTCTAATGTGTATGTAATAGAACCTTGATATACTTTGTGTGTATGGGGGGAATTGGGGATTGAACCCAGGGGTATTCTACCTCTGAGGAATACCCCAGCCCTACTTTATTTTTTAGTTTGAAACAGGGTCTCAGTAAATTGCTGAGGGTCTCACTAAGGTGCTGAGGCTGGTCTCAAACTTGCCATCCTCCTGTCTCAGCCTCCCAAGTACTGGGATTACAGACCAGCATCACCACACAGTACTTTCAGTGTACTTTTAATTTGCATTTCTCTAATGACTAATAATGCATATTTTCATGTTCTTATTGGCCATTCATGTATCTTTTGTGAAGTCTCTAATCTTTTGCCTAATTAAAAGTCCACCTTGTTTTTATTATTGAATTGTCAGAGCTCTTTCTATATTCTAGTTACAAGTCCTTTATCAGGTAGGTATTTGGCAGATATTTTCTCCCAACATATGACTTGCCTTTTCATTTTTTTGACAGTGCCTTTTGAAAATAAAAAGTTGTAAAAGTTGATGTCTATTTTATCATTTTGTTCCCTTCCAGAGTTAATGCATTTTGTATTTTAAGATATTTTTGTCAGCTAGGCGTGGTGGCGCACGCTTGTAATCCCAGTGCTTGGGAGGCTGAGACCGGAGGATCCGGGTTCGTGGCCAGCCTCAGCTACTTAGTGAGGCCCTCCACAACTTAGTGAGACCCTGTTTCAAAATAAAGAATAAAAAATAGGGCTGGGGGTGTAGCCTGGAGGTAGAATGCCCCTGGGTTCAATCCCTGGTACCGCAAAAAAATAATTTTTTTTTTTTTTTTTTTGCGGTACCGGGGATTGAACGCAGGGGTGTTCTACCTCCGCGCTATGCCCCTGGCCCTATTTTTTATACTTTATTTTGAAATCGGGTCTCACGAAGTTGTGGAGGGCCTAAGTAGAGATAGAGAGAGAGACGGGGGGGAGAGAGAGAGAGAGCTGAGGCTGGCCGCGAACCCGGATCCTCCGGTCTCCGCCTCCCAAAGTACTGGGATTACAAGCGTGCGCCACCATGCCCGGCTAAAAAGATATTTTTGTCTATTACAGGATTGCAAAGACTTACTTCTGTGGGGGTGTGTGTGTGTGTGTGTGGGTGTGTGTGTGTGTGTGTGTTACTAGAGATTGAACCTAGCAGCATTCTACCTCCAAGCTATACCCTCAGCCCGTTTTATTTTTTGTTTTTGAAACAGGGTCTCACTGGGTTGCTGAGAGTCTTGCTGAGTTGTTGAAGCTGACCTCAAACCTGCAATCCTCCTGTCTCAGCCTCCCAAGTACTAGAATTACAGGCATGTGCCACTGTGCCCCACTGGAGTCTTGAATTCTTAGCAGCTGAATTGGTGTGTTCCTTATCTCTTTCTCTCTGGTGCTAGCAGTTGAACCCAGAGCCTCATGAAAGCCAGGCAGTCATCCTGTCCCTGAGCTATATCCCAGCCCTGTTTTTTGCTTTTGTTTTTGTGATGGAGTCTCACTGTGTTGCCCAGGCTGGCTTTGAACTCCTGGGCTCAGCCTCTCACGCAGCTGGGACTGCAGGCGTGCACCACTGCATCTGGCTTCAGAGCTCCTGTGTTTTAATCTGTAGAGAAGGGGATATAGATACGCTACTCAGTGTCCTTCCTGCCTAAAGATGACACTACAGATAGCATCGCAGCCCACGAGAAATGGAAGAGATTGTCTCTCACAGGATGCGCGCATGGAGCCAGGCCGTGGATTTTCAGATGCGACCGCCGTTGGTGATGTGGTGCACTTTGCTGTCCAGCCGCCCAGAGGCTTGTGCTCAGAGCAGCGCTGTTCTGCCTCTGGTCGCTGCCCTCTGGGTCGGTTTGTCTTCTGACCACGCCAGCCAGCCCCAGCCGTGTGCTTCAGCATGCCCATGCACTCGGCCGGCAGCGCCACGTGTAGCAAGCACTGATCTGTGGGCTGGCTTTAGTCCAGGACCCCATGGTGAGCAAGCCTGTCCTATCGTTTAGTTTTAAGAGTGGTTTCTGAACAAAGCTGATGGGCTGCTTTGAGGAGCAGGGTCACCACTGTGTTGAGTCTGGCTCCAGCCTTGGTGAGTGACAAGGGCAGCGCAGCCGACTTGACCGGCGTCCGCCACCACCCTGCCCAGGCCTGGGCTCCTGGCTCCCGACGGATGCGGCAGTTTGCTGCCTCTCGCCAGCCAGCATATCACTGGAGTGCATCGTCTCAGCAGAGTGGTTTGGGGACAGCTTCCAGCGCTGCACTGCTGCTGCGCCCTCATGAATTGCTGGGTTCCGCGGTGTTGGCAGGACCACGACTCTGCCTTCTGGCTCGACGTTGCTGTGTTGTACACAGTTCCCAGCCCCGCGCCTGTCCTCACCTGACTTCCTCTGGTCTCACCTGCTAAATGACAATTTCCTGATTGGTGGAGATATAGAAGAAATGGAGCAGTGTTGGTTTTGTTGTTTAGCGAATAGCTAAGGAGCCATGGGGTGCAGCTCCCCTGCCCCTGACACAGCCACTGTCCCCCACGATCACCTGAATCTGAGCCTCTGGGTAGGCAGGGGAGGCTGTCAGTGTTCAAGCGGGTTCATGGAGTCCTTGCGAGGTTAAGGAAGGTGTTGAGTTTCAAAGAGACCTACCCCTTCTCCCCACATTAGTTTGTCCTCTGACCTGTTACAGCCCATGGTGTAACAATCCCAGAAGTGCTCAGTTGTGTAGGACGGTCATCACTGCCAGGGCTGAGGTGTTGGTGAAGAGCCATGCCATTCAGCCAGGGCTGATGAAGCCTGCTGGAGAGCAGAGCCAAGCAGGTTAGAAGAGAAAGGGGGAGCCAGGCGTGATGGCACACGCCTGGAATCCCAGTACTAGGAAGGCTGAGACAGGAGGATCTCAGGTTCAAGGCCAACCTCAGGAACTTGATGAGGCCCCCCGCAACTTAGTAAGACCCTGTTTCAAAATAAACAATAAAATAGGCCTGGGGTTTAGCTCAGAGATAGAATGTCCCTGGGTTCAATCCCCGGTACCACACACACCCCAAAAAAAAGAGAGAGAGAAGAGAAAGGGGGGGGCAGGAGCCATGGTGCACACACGCCTGTAATTCTGGTACTTAGGAGGCTGAGACAGGAGGATGCCAGGTTTGAGGACAGCACACAGTAACTTAGTGAGACCCTGTTTTAAAATAAAAAAATACGCTAGGTATGGTAGCACACACCTATAATCCCAATACTTGGGAGACTAAAACAGAATTGCAGGTTCAAGGCCAGCCTCAGCAATTTAGCAAGGTCCCTCAGCAACTTAGCAAGACCCTGTTTCAAAATAAAAAATAAAATAGGGCTGGGATATAGCTTGGAGGTAAAATGACTCTGGTTCAACCCCCAGTACCAAAAATAAATAAATAAATAAAGTTTTAAAAAGGGATGGGGTATAACTCAGAGCTAGTACACCTCTGGGTTCAATCCCCAGTACCACAAAAAAAAAAAAAAAGAAAAAAAGAGAAAGGGGGACAAAAGCTAAGCCCTGCAGGCAGTCTGAGTCCCAGTAAAGTAGAAATGTCATCGTTTCTGGTTTTTTGGGGGCTGGCAAAATTCTGCCACCTTCAGTCAAGTTGTTTGTGCTTGATAAGCAGAGACAGATGTCTCTGGGGACCATCTGGTTGGAGATGTGGCCCTGGGTTCTGTACCCCGGGTTCTTACCCCTTGTTTGCCTGGTCTGCCAGGGCCGGCTGCAGGGCAGGAGGTCTGCAGCTTTATGCTCACATGATCCACCTCCCTTCTTTCCTGCTGTAGCAGAAGAATGACTGGCCCTGGCTTCTGCCCTTGGACGCCCAGAAGCACGGCAGGAGGGCCAGCTGTCCCAGGAGCCCTGCTGCTCTTGGGTCCCGTGCAGGGCCTGCACTGGACTTGGGAAACACTGGCCCGGAGTAGGCAGGTGGCAGGAGTCAGGTGGGGGGCGGGGAGAGCTGGGACCACTGAGTGATTGCAGTGGCCCTGCTCTGTCACCCTTGGAAGCCGTGCAGTGGGTGAGAGTCATTTCCGAGTTTCTCTCTTTCTTCATTTTGCCACAAGACAGAATTGTATCACACATCTCCAAAACGAGTAAAATGGCATTTCAGCTTCTTGTCTTTATAGACTCTCTGAACTTTAGGAAAGATCATTCTGGTCCCTTTTCATTAATAATGAAAACCAGGGGGCAATAAAATGCTGTTAACGTGAGCCTGGCAGGAACGAGCAGCGGCGAGGGGTGAAGGGTGAGCTGCAGGGAACCACAGGTGTTTCTCGGCCGGGGGAAGGTGGGCAGCCATGCAGGGATCCTGCTTCCTGGATGCTCAGCTGCGGCGGCCCAGAGTCCCCAGAAGGAGGCTACTCTGCAAGGTCTGATGGATATGTTTGCAGGGAAGCAGAAGCATCCAGCAAACTTTGGGTTCTGGTCAAGTGTTTAGTCTGATTATAGCTGCATGTCTATAATCCTAGTACTTGGGAAGCTGAGACAGCAGGAGGATTGCAGGTTCAAGGCCAGCCTCAGCAACTTAGTGAGACCCTCAGCAACTTAATGAGACCCTGTTTCAAAATAAAAAGGGATAGGGTATAGCTCACAGCTATAACACCTCTGGGTTCAATCCCTAGTAACACACACACACACACACACACACACACAGAAAAAGGGGGGGTACAAAAGAGGCCTGAACAGAACTCAGAAGCCCCAGATCCCAGGGTCCGGGTGAAAGACCCACTTACCTCAGTGGTCTCAGCTTCCTGATTAACAAAGGTGATTTGTGTGGCCTGGCAGTGTCCCCTTCCCGAGATAGATTCTTAGACTTGAATTCTTCACTGGGTGTCACTGCATAGCCCAGGCAGGCACTGGGGATGATGTCCTTGCTAACCATAACACAAACCCCAAAACTACAAAAGAATAGATTGATAAATTTACGTGAACACAAAATGCCTGCATGCCACCAAAGACCATAAGCAGAATCCAAAGAGAAATAAGCAAGGAGGTGTTTACGATTTGTGTCACAAAGGGCTAATATGTCCCTGCTGTATCACATGAGTGCTAAGGGAAAGAAATCAAGTAGGAAGGTTGAGAATGCACGGTACATTGAGAAGAGACGCCCGGTCCTCACTCAAAATAAGATCAGTGCAATTCAGAACCAGAGTGAAGTACCATTTCCCACTGTCGGGCTGAGATAGGAAGATCACAGGTTCAAGGCTAGTTTGACTAGCACATCCTGCGGGAGTGGCTGTGGGGAAACAGGCACCATGCGTGTGGCTGATGGGATGGATTGGTTGAATCCCATGGAGGCAGGTGGGCAGGATCTCCCACAATGATAAATGCACCTACCCTCTTCTTCTTCTTCTTTTTTTTTTTTTTTGCTGTACTGGGGATTGAACTCAGAGGCATTCTACCTCTGAGCTACACCCCCAGCCTTATTTTTTATTCTTTATTTTGAAACAGGTTGCGGAGGGTCTCACTAAGTAGCTGAGTCTGGCCACGAACCCGGATCCTCCTGTCTCAGTCTCCCAAGTACTGGGATTACAAGCGTGCACCACCATGCCCGGCCTGCACGTACCTTCTGACCCATGCATCCAAGAAGTCAGGTTTTGTTTTTGTTTTTGTTTTTGTTTTGTGTGTGTGTGGCACTGGGATTGAACACAGTGGTGTTCTACCTCTGAGCTACACCCCCAGCCCTTTGTATTATTATTATTATTTTTGAAACAGGGTCTTGCTACGTTGCCACATGCTGGCCTAGAACCTGCCATCCTCCTGTCTCAGCCTCCCAAGTGCTGGGATTATAGGTATGTACCACCACACCCAGCTGGGAAGTCTTAGGTTTACAGATGTCCTCTATGGGACCTGAGATGTGTACATCTCAGTTGTTGATGGCAGCACTGTATAATATAGTTAAAGATTAGAAATGAGCTAACTGTTCATCAGCAGAAAACAGGTTAAATGGAATACTGTACAGCAGAAAACAGGTTAAATGGAATACTGTACAGCAGAAAACAGGTTAAATGGAATACTGTACAGCAGAAAACAGGTTAAATGGAATACTGTACAGCAGAAAACAGGTTAAATGGAATACTGTACATTGAGAAATGGGGGGGGGAGAGAAGGAAAGTTAAGACCTATCTATGTTGTCTCATGTGTGCATAAAAATTTCTGGAAGAGCAGGCCGTGGTGCACATCTGTAATCCCTTGTACTTGGAAGGCTGAGATAGGAAGATCACAGGTTCAAGGCCAGCATGCAGTAACTTAGTGAGACCCTGTTTCAAAATTGAAAGGGCTGGGGGTGTGGCGCAGAGGTAGAATGCCCCTGGGTTCAATTCCCAGTGTGGGGGAGAGGAGGGAATTCTCTAAAAGGATAAACATGAAACTATTACCAGTGGCTATTGGTGGTGGAGGAAGCCTTTTTGCAGTAGACCCACTTCAGCTGCTTGATATTTAGACCATGAGCATATTGCCTATTCAAAATATGTAAAACAAAAAACGGGAGTGAGGGCTGGAAGAGGCCATTTGGTGATTACAGTTTTGTGACTAAGACGAGGCTGGGCCATGTTGGGGAATCTCGTGTGAAGTCCATCGGTGGGAGGCTCAGGGGACTGTGGTAGCCAAGGAGACTCTTGGCTGGCGCCTCTGCTTCCTGAGAGGCCTGTTTGGCAGCCCAGGGAGGAGGGGGCGCCCCTCTTGCCCACTCTGGAGGTCTTTGAGACATGGGTCGCTTGGCCGGGCTGCATGCCAGCAGTCCCTCCTGCCTGTGTGGCCACTGAGCTTAGAGGGCGATCCTCTTCCTCGCCTTTGGTCATGAAACACCAGGAGGCGATCAGTACGCTGATAGCTGGCAGGCACAGGTGAGATGTAAGGGCAGACCAGGTGTCTCTAAGCCAGCGAGGCCTTCAGCTTCACCCCGCCGGGTCATGATGCTCCTCTGAGAGTTTTAGTGCCACCGCCTCCCTTCAGCACCCTTTCTCCCAGACTCACCTCCAGGGCCGGCTTCCCTCACAGCAGCACACGTCAGGGGTGCCGGGACAACCTCCCACTGGCACTGCAGTCTCCTCCCAAGGCTGGCCTGTGGCCCACACCACCACACAGTCTGGGAATTGTGGCCCTGCCCTTCCGATGACAGATCCCCTGGTGGAAGCGGGGTGTCTGCTGAGGGGGTGGAGATGGCCGTCCCGAGGACATCAGAATGAGAGTAGACTTCATGGATCCGATCGGGTTATGGATGTGAAGGCTCTTTGTGAACCTCACCCACGAGTGTGAAGTAGGTAGCTGCTCTCCTCCCATGAACTAGAATTTAACTCGGGAGTTGAGGGAACTTTGGTAAGCTAGTCCCCCTTTTCTGTAGGAAATACGTTCCAAGACCCACAGGAGAATGCCTGAAACTGGATGGTACTAAGCCCTCTGTATACTGTGTTTTTCCTACATATGCATACCTGAGATAAAGTTTTTTTTTTTTGCGGTACCGGGGATTGAACCCATGGGCGTTCTACCTCCGCGCTACACCCCCGGCCCTATTTTTTATACTTTATTTTGAAACCGGGTCTCATGAAGTTGCGGAGGGCCTCACTAAGTAGCTGAGGCTGGCCGCGAACCCGAATCCTCCAGTCTCTGCCTCCCAAGTACTGTGATTACAAGCGTGTGCCACCATGCCTGGCCCCTGAGATAAAGTTTAATTTATAAACTAGGCACAGTAAGATTAACAACAATAATGAAATAGTACAATTATAATAATATGCTATAATAAAAGTTTCATGAATGTGGTCTCTCTTTCAAAATATTTTATTGTACCATTGATCTTAACAACCTCAGCATACAAGTAGTGTTCTTTCCATATTGAGAACTTTCACCTTTTTACATAAAGGAAGCATTTATGACTTTTCTTGGGCATATCAGAATTGCCAGCATCACTACTCTTATGTTTTTGAGCCATTACTAACCCTTAAAAAAGGGTTAAGTGACCCGTGAGCAGGTAGCATATAGTGGGCAGAGTGGTAACGCTGGACAGAGGGACGATTCATATCCCGGGTAGGACAGAGTGGGACAGCCGAGATTTCATCATGCAACTCAGAATGGTTGCGATTTAAAATTTATGAATTGGACTGGGCATGGTGACACACGCCTGTAATCCCAGTATGTGGGAGGTTGAGACAGGAGGATCACAGGTTTGAGGACAGCCTCAGCAAGTAATGGGACTTTCATCAGCCAAGGGTGGCCGTGTTTCAAAATAAAAACAAAAATAGGGCTGGGGGTGTAGCTCAGAGGTAGACTGCCTCTAGGTTCAATCCCCAGTACCACCAAAAAAAAAAAAGAAAATAGGATTAGTGGTATAATTCAGAGGTAGAACACTCCTGGGTTCAATCCCTGGTACCACAAAAACAAACAAGTAAAATGTATGAATTGTTTATTTCTGGAATTTTCCATTTAGTATTTTTGGATCACTGTTGACCTCAGGTCACAAGACCACAGGTAAGGGGGTTACATACTGTAGGGAACTGGGCCCAGAGCCTGCTCCTGTGTGAAGACTCGTGCCCACTGCCGTTCCTCAGCAGCAGCAGCCAGTTCTTCAGGGCGTCTCTCGACTGCATTCCTCGGCCCTAGTCCTAGTCCATGCCTCTTTGCCTTTGGGGGCACTTGCAGGATCCTCCCCAGTTGTCCTGCCTCTGCAACCCCCCTCTTTTAACTCGTCCTCAGAGCCAGCCCAGCGCTGTGCTCCTGCATACATCTGATCGCGGCACCCCTCGTGCAGCCGCCAGCCACTCCCACGCGTATGGAGCGGTCCTCGGTCCTTGGCGCCCTGGCCCTGTGTTTCCTCCCTGCTCCCCAGGTGTGCTGTCTGCTCTCGGGCACTCTCCCTGCGGTTCTCTTGGCCGGAGCAGCTCCCTTCTGCCAAGGCCCAGGGTGTTCATCGCTGCACGCTGACCCACCCTCTTTCCTTTGCACCTGCTCCTCTTTTGCCCCCAGGACCGCAGGTGTTGGTCTCCCCTCCCCCAAGGCCCTGCTGTCCCCCGGCTCCTCTCCCCTGCCACCTCCACTCCCAGCGGCCCTTCGGTAGGCTTTCTCACTCTCCGAAGTCGCCTTGCTCAGTCCTTTGTAGGCTCTCTCCTTTCCCTGGCTGTACGGGGGAGCAGAGCAGGGAGGTCCAGTTCCCCGTACCCCCAGTCTAAGCGCCCCTGGTCGGCCTCTCCGCGGGAGGCATGGGTATGCGTGTCTGTGTCTGCGTAAGTGCCATCATCCTCAAGATCCCTTGCTCCTTGAGCCTAGAGATCGTGTGGTGGTCTTCACATCTCCTCCGCCACTGGCTGCGCGTGCTGGGTCTTAGCTCACTGCCAGACTCCTCCACTGTGGCTGCGGCCAGGCGACGTGCTGTCACTGCCGTCCCAAGCGGGGCAGGTGGTCCTGAGCCTGGAAGCAGAAGGGACAGAGCTGAGTGGATGTTTCTGACGATCCCGCGCTGTCAGGGAGACGGTGCCCTCTTGACTCTGCCCCTCTTCCCCAGCAGGCCCCGCAGGTCCCCGGTGGCGAGACTATGGTGCCTTGGCCATCATCGTGGCAGGAATCGCGTTCGGCTTCCACCAGCTCTACAAGGTAAGTCGTCCTCCCGGGGGCCACGGGCGCCGTGCCCTGCCGCCCTTTGGCACGCGGTCCCTGGCTTCCCTGTGTGGAGGTGCTGCCCGCAGCGGGTGCTCGGCCCTGGGGCGTGGTGGCGGCGGTGCAGCGGGAGTTCCGATGCCCGCGGGGAGGGCAGACCCCCGCTCCGGCACGCCTCGTTCCGCTCGTGGGTCCACTCACAGGGCGACCTTCACGTCCATCTGTCGCCATCCAGGTCAGGTGCTTAGAACAGTGCCCGGCTCACAGTGAGCAGTGTGTACATTCGCGAGGGACCAATAACTGTGGCACTGGAGCCCCGCGGCCTGTGTTGAACCCCAGCTCTGCCCTGAGTGGCTGTGTGGCCACGGGCTCGGTCCTCGTGCGTTTTCAATGTATGGCAGTTTACTGGGATGGTTTAGCCCCGGCTCATCATGGTTGAGGGCAGCTGCCGGTGAGAGCGCTTATACTCCATCCTTCTACCTGAATATCGAAAGCCTCAAATGAATTCCCAGACTCGCCGTTACAACTCTGGGCACGTGAAATGCGTTTAAACCTTGAACTCTGGGGTTCTTAGTTTTTGACAAATTATACAAGTTAATGACAGAGTTGTAGCAGAATATCAGTGTAATATCTATTGCTGGAGCTGGAAATTTCTACACAGAAATCCAGAAGCAAAGTATTGTGGGGCCTGGGACCTCTCCCGCTGAGCTGATGCCCACCTGTGCCTTGTGTGGGTGGCCCCTTCCACATCGCTGGCCACACACAGACGCCACAAAGGAATAGCATGCCCACACGGAGCCCGCCAGCAAGAGCCGTGGTCCTGAGAGCAGCATGGTTCGCGCCCTGAGGGGAGCAGGGGGCAGGCGCCTTGGTTCCTGTGGGGCAGAGCTGATGTCACCTGTTTCCACAGAGCTCTGATCCCCCCACCCTCTTTTTAAAAAGAAAAGACATTGAAATGGCAGTCACAGTAGTGACACAAGAATTCTAGAACATCTGCTAATAGTTTCTTTAAATAAAAAAAAAAAGGGGTAAGAAGCCGTCCTCTTGTTCCACACGTACATACGAATTGAGGCTGGGCAGCCAGTGCTCCTCCCCTTGTCCTTTCTGACCTCAGAAATGGAGTTCGTAGTTGGTTATACCTATGAGAATTTCTTGACTTTTATACTTAGGAAATTTTTCCACCTGAAACGTCAGGCTACATTTGATGAGTTTCAGCTCAGTTGTGGGTAATAACTCACACCGTGGCTGAAAAGCACTTTGCAAAATAGAAACTGCTTCCATACATATGCTAAATGATGATCTCCACTTAGGAGTCGCTCTTGAAATGAGTTCTCCCACAAACCCCTTGTGAGAGACTTTTTTCCTCCCCCAATACAGAACCCTTAATGGAGAAGTTACCATCTTTTTTCCTATCTGGGGCCCAAACATACTAAGAACCAAAGCTGTCCTTGGGTGGCACCAGCCAGGCCCGCTCTGGTTTTGCTCTGGCACCGCCCCTTCCGAGTTGGCGTGGGCCTCCAAGTCCCAAGTGTGTGGCTTTCAGAGCACATGTTCTCGTCCCTTACCAGCTGTGCCCTGTCTTCCTCCCGAGTGCTCTGAGGATGGGTTCTAGGCACCTTGCTTGGTGGCCCTGCGGCCACCAGGTGCAGCTCTCTTTCCCCTCCTGGGGCAGTTTTCCTGGTCCTGTCCTGTCTTGCAGTCCCGGGAGAATCGGGTTGCTTTGGACTCTTTGTGAAGGAACCTTGTTCTGAGAACTCAGCCTTAGTTTAGAAAAGACCAAGGTGACCGCTTCAACAGCATCGGGACGCCCATGCGTCATCCCCTGGCAGAAGGTCCACGGGTCCCTGACGTCTGTTGTTGATTTTTCTCTGGTCTCTCCAGTAATTTATTTCATTTTAATCATTTGTTTCTGAATGGGTAAAACAATTTGTTTCATGCACAAGGTTCAAAATGTTAAAAATTCAGAAAAGTGAACAGTGAAAAGCTCCCTTCTGCTGCTCCTCCCTGGAGGCCATCAATGGGGATTCCCTTCCTTCTTTCTTTCCTTCCTTCCTTCCTTCCTTCCTTCCTTCCTTCTTCCTTCCTTTTTTAGTACTGGGGATTGAACCCAGGGGCATTCTACCTCCAAGCTATAGCCCCAGCCCTTTATTTACTTATTTATTATTATTATTATTATTATTTGTGTGTGTGTGTGTGTGTGTGTGTGTGTGTATGTGTGTATGTGGTACTGGGGATTGAATCCAGGGGCATTCTACCTCTGAGCTATAACCCCAGCCCGATAAGTTCCTGAGGCTAGTCTCAAACCTGCAGTCATCCTGTCTCAGCCTCCCACATAGTGGGATTCCAAGTGTGCGCCACCATGCCTGACTCTTTTTATTTTTTGTTTTGAGACAAGGTCTCACTAAGTTGCTGAGGCTAGTCTCGAACCTGTGATCTTCCTGTCTCAGCCTCCCAAGTACTGGTATAACAGGTGTGCACCACCATGCCTGACTGGGATCAGTTTCTTGTATATCCTTCCGCGTTTTTATAACTTGAAAATTTAAAAATTCTTATCATAGAAATACTATAGCATCACTAAGAAATGTAAATAAAAGGAACAAGTTCTCCATCACAGCAGATCAAAATGGTTTTCCTTGGGCTGGGGCTGTAGCTCAGTGGTGGAGCACTTGCCTCGCATGCCAGGCCCTAGGTTCCATCCCCAGCACTGCAGACACACACACACACACACACACACACACACTGCATGCATACAGGCACGCACGCACGCACACCCTGGTTTCCCTTGTCCCTGTTTCCTTCTGGTCCCGGTCCTTATTCAGGCGGAAGTTTTTACATGGTCCTAATCACAGTCTCATAACTTTTTTGAGCATCTCGTTCACTTCTGGGGTGTGATGGAGTTCCCCAGACGCGGGGAGGGCCCAGGGCAAATTGGGCAGTGGGATTTGAGAGAGTGATGCGGGGTAACCCGAGCGCACGCTGCTCCTCACCCGTCTGCTTCCGGCAGAAGTACCTGCTGCCCCTCATCCTGGGCGGCCGCGAGGACAGGAAGCAGCTGGAGAGGATGGCGGCGAGTCTCTCGGAGCTGAGTGGCAGCGTGGCCCAGACAGGTAAAGATTAATGACTCCATCAAGTCACCCCTCAAAGCCTTCTCCGCAGCCCCTCCGCGGCCCCCTCCCCTCGTCCTCCGTCTCCACTTTATGTGGTGACTTCATTTATCTGCTCTGAGAATCTGTTCACATTTGCAAATGAAGCCGCCGTCATTTCGGTTTAATTTGAAATTGCTTGTTTACTGTCGGCGCGGCCTCAATTAATTATGTTTTTACGGAAAGGCTCCCAACCTCAGAATATTAATAAGGGGAATAAAATGACAGCCTTTCTAAGGGCTGTAAAGTTCATTTTTAATTTCTGCTTCTATGAGGTTTTCAGGGGGGTTTTCAGTGATTTTCCCCCTTCCCTCGAAGAATCCAGCACAGGGTCAAGAGAGTCTGTAATTACTGTGGCTCCTGGGACCCCGGCCACCTCCTCTGTTATCGACTCCACGGGGCTGGCGTTCATTACCCGCTGCCCCAGTGATGGCCCAGATTAGCTGGGACCTGTCGCGCCAGAGGTGGCTTTTCTCCTTTATAAACTTGTTTACTAGGTGGAAGCTGTGACTCTCAAACCCCGAGGCAGGCAGGAGAGCCTCCTGTCCCAGCGGACGGGACCGTGGCTCGGGGGCACCTTGAAATCCTGTGGTGTCTCCCTGCCGCTGGTGCTCACTCCTGCCCCGGGGGTCACATGCCAGCGGGGCCAGGCAGGCAGCCTGGGCATGGAGGAGGGTAGAAGGAACCCCAGAGCCAGCATTTGCAATCTCACTACTCCTGGATGTGCAGAAGCCTGAGCCACGGCCCTCCAGGGTCGGAGCCATCCCACGAGCTCCCAAGGACATGGCAGGGTCCGTGGGATGAATGATGTGGGCCCGAGAGGAGTAGGGAGAGCCAGGCGCATCACAGCCAGGCGTAATTAGAGGGGAGAGGTTTTGGACGGATATACTGTTGACCACGGACAACCACACAATAGAAAGATAAAGTAGAAATGCTAGAGGTTAGATACAGTGCAGGTAGATTACCCAGGGTGCAGATAAATTATCTGGGTTGCAGGGGCGGGGGGCCTGCAGATAAATCAGACGTAGCAGGGATGTGGGCCGCTTATAGGTGTGTGCACTGGGGTGGGAACCCGTGGGCACCGACTTACCAGACTCCACACTCTCTTTCCAGTGACTCAGGTACAGACGACCCTGGCCTCTGTCCAGGAGCTGCTGAGACAGCAGCAACAGAAGATCCAGGAGCTGGCCCATGAGCTGGCCGCTGCCAAGGTACTGGTATCCGAGCCCCTGGGTCCCCTAGGCCCAGGTCTGTCCTGCATAGCTCTTCACCCTGTCCTCTGTGTCATGTTTGCTGTCTACCATGAGTCTGTGTGGTCCCACACAGTGACACAGCAGGGGCTGGTGCTGCCCCTGCACAGAAGGGAGGTGTGGCCACCCTCTCTGTGTGGCACTTAACCACAGAAGCCATCTTTTCTGCCTGTGGACCTACGATGGCAGCCGCATCCCCACAGCTCTGACCGTCTCTGCCCACGGTTGGGTTGCAGGTCACAACCTTGCCAGGGGCGTGCCAGGGAACAGAGAGAGGAGAGGATGCGCAGGCACTGGGAGAAACCCGCCGCAGGGGGCAGGACTTTTAAACCCAGGGTCGCGCGGGCTTGGGCGATCCGAAAGGAACTAGAACCAACCAGGATGGGCAGCAGTTTCCTACCTCACTGCCCAAACCCAAACAGTCTTGGTGGTATCGGATTATAGATCATATCAGATTATAGGCTCTATGCCAGGTAAGAGCCTCGCTTTCCCATTCGCGGCTGTGTGACCCCAGCCACCTCTCCTGAGTCCCCGCATCTGCACAGTGCGGCTGTGATGTGCCCATGTGCTTAGAACGGTGCTGACTCCATCCGCGGCTGTGTGGCCCCAGCCACCTCTCCTGAGTCCCCGCATCTGCACAGTGCGGCTGTGATGTGCCCATGTGCTTAGAACGGTGCTGACTCCATCCGCGGCTGTGTGGCCCCAGCCACTTCTCCTGAGTCCCCGCATCTGCACAGTGCAGCTGCGATGTGCCCATGTGCTTAGAACGGTGCTGACTCCAGTCACGTCCCAGTCGCAGATCCTGGGTTCCGTGGGCCCGTGATCACATCATGCGTGAGGCACTGCCCTGGCCGGGGCCCAGGAGATGCCAGGGCTCCGTGTCATTCTCTAAAGGTCTCACCCGGCCTGCCAGGGGAAGACGCCCCCAGGGCATAACGAGGCTGCCAAGCCAGGGGAACGGACATCTTGCCCTGCTTGTGGAGTGCGGTGCCTCTCCCCGGGTCCATCCCACACACAGGCGCTGCCTGGCTTCCTCCGCAGGTGGCTGGGTGCCGCTGGCTGCAGCCACTGCGTGTTCCCTGCGGGCGGAGGCTGTAAAGCAGCCTTCCAGCTGGGAAGGCGGGCTCCGGCCCCCACCCCACTCTATTATCTTTTGGATCAGTGGCCTGCCAATGGCCAGCAGCCATTCCGGAAATTGGAAAACTGTTTTCAGGCCTTAAGCATTAAGATTAAGACCACATGTTGCGCCTTGAGGAGGGCGGGACACCGCAGACTGGCTGGTGGCGGAGATGGCCTCACAGCCCCCTTGGCCCCTCTCCTGCTCTGTACTGAAGTGGGGCTCCCGGCCTGGCATCTAAACGCGTATGTGTGAGGACTTTGGTTACCCCATAAACCAGAGACTCGGAGCTCTGTTTTCTCAGCTGTAATGTAAGTTTTTATATCTGGTTTCCAAACTCCTACTGGAGCACTGTAAAAAATTAAAAAGAAGAGCTTTAAGTAATTAAAAAACCTACATAAAACTGAAGGCTGTGAGTTTTCTACAACTGTTTTTTAAAGAGACTGGCTAAAAAGCCCCAGATGTCAGATTTTATTTCTAAATCCTGGCATCTGGCACCATATGCGTTTGGAAATCTGAGTCCTTTGTAGGCTGGTGAGTGGAAACCGCTCCCTTGTTAATGGGCCGCTGTACTTTCAAGGTCTTGGAGGAGCCAGAACAGTGGCTCCCGGGCCTGGCTGTCTGCTGGTCTGGACCGGGGGCCCCGCGGGGATGCGTGTGAGGGTGGCAGGCATGCGCCCACTCCCCCAGACTGCCTGGGGTTTCCTTCCCAAGACCTGCAGCCCACGTGGCCTGCAGTGGTCCCCACCTGTGTCAGAGACCCACTGCTGCTGGCAGAGATGAGCCAGGACGTCCCCTACCAGCCTGGGGACAGCGTGTCAGGGTAGCGAGAGCCTGACCCGATTGACATGCACTTGTAAATGTGCACTGGGAGACACCAGAGGTGGCCTGTAGGCGGGTCGCGCGACGCCGCGGGGCTGCGATTGGCCCCCATGCGTGCGTGCTGAAGGCAGCATGGCCGCCCGCAGCGCCCATGCTTTGGCCCTCCTCTTTTCCATCTCTCCTTACAGGGTTTGCCCGTAGGGTGTGCTCCTCAGGTTTATCTGGGACACAACGTCAGTGTGTCTGTGACTGACAGGTGTCCATCCTGGGCTCTCCCGGAAGAGATTGAGGTCAGGGCCCAGGGGCGGCTCCGCTCTGCTCTGCCCTCAGAGTCATCCCAAAGAAGGGATGTGACTAGGTGGCGTGACCCACAGTGGCTTTGCGGACAGTCAGGCACAGTCCAGGGCAACCTGTCGACCTCATGCGGCCGGAGCTGGAGGTCCCCAGCAGCATGGCACAGAGTGTCGTGTGGCGGAGCCTGTCTTCTAGGCTGCTTGAGCCAGAGTCGCAGGAGTGGACGGCAGTGCTCAGGCGCAGGTGCCCCTGGCCTCTTGGGCACTCCACGGTGGCTTCTGGGCTCGGGGACCCGCCAGTGTCGAGGCAGCTGCCTCCTCTCGGCCCCCTGGTTTGAGTCTGTGGTGGGGGTTTCTTTTAGAGGGAGGAGAGATTTGGGTTTAGGGAATAATTGGGATACAGAGGTGTTTATTTTTCGTTTAATGGACAATTCAAACACAGAAGCAGAGGGCATCTCACAGCTTCAGTGGCCCCTTTGCCCGCCCTCCAGGTACCACCCCACTTTCTGCTGGGACATGGCAGCATGTCTCTCTGAAAGACAAGGGTCCCCGTGTTGTTGTAGCAGCATCAACTAAAGACATGTAGTGATTTCTTTTTTATTTTTTTATTTTTTTGCGGTACTGGGGATTGAACCCAGGGGCATTCTACCTCCGAGCTACACCCCCAGCCCTATTTCTTATTCTTTATTTTGAAACAGGGTCTCACTAAGTTGCGGAGGGCCTCACTAAGTAGCTGACGCTGGCTGTGAATCCGGATCCTCCGGTCTCAACCTCCTAAGTACTGGGATTACAAGCGTGCACCACTACGCCCGACTGTAGTGATTTCTTAATATCATTAGACACCAGAGTCATGGGCACAGTTGTCTTAAGGGTGGCATCACAGGCCCACACACCCTCTGGGCGCTGGCAGAACCTTCGCTGCTATTCCCGTTCAGGGTCTCCGAGCTGCACCCTGTCACATGGGAGGCGCCATTCTGACTCTTGTACTCTGTGTTTTGACTTTCAGGCCACAACATCTACCAACTGGATCCTGGAGTCCCAGAATATCAACGAGCTCAAGTCAGAAATTAACTCCTTGAAAGGGCTGCTTCTGAATCGGTAGGAGAAGGCTCAGGCTCTGTCCTGTCCATCCCGGCCTGGGACAGCAGTGGCTGGTCTCACATGGCGGGAGGGCTGCGCTCCCCGGTGTCCCGCTGCAGGCCGCGCTGGGTGGTTCTCACTGAGTTTGGAGACCTTTGGAGCTTCTCTTTACTTCCCCAGGGCCCCCTTCCCACTCCGGGGTGACAGGCTGCGGGCAGGACCTGACCAGGGCAGCCTGAGGCAAGAGCAGAGCTGGAGCAAGGGCTCCGTCGGGCTGTCCTGGCCCTGCTCCTCCTCCCAGCCTGTCCCAGAGAAAGTCCCATGCGGGCCACTTGTGAGGAGCCTGCGGTTGAGGCACCGGCAGAGCCAGCCCCCGCCCCCGGCTTCCTTGGTGCCCTCCACCGTCGCCCCATGGTGACAGCTCAGTGTCACCAGTACAGCCTGATTGTAGAATGACCAGAGCTTGTCCTGGTATGCCTTTCTGATTTTTTTGGGGGGTGCTGGGGATTGAACCCAGGGGCATTCTACCTCTGACCCACATCCCCAGCCCTATTTTATTTTACTTTTTTTTTTTTTTGCGGTACTGGGGATTGAACGCAGGGGCGTTCTACCTCCGTGCTATGCCCCCGGCCCTATTTTTTATACTTTATTTTTGAAACCGGGTCTCACAAAGTTGCGGAGGGCCTCACTAAGGAGAGAGAGGAGAGAGACAGAGAGAGCGCTGAGGCTGGCCGCGAACCCGGATCCTCCAGTCTCCGCCTCCCAAAGTACTGGGATTACAAGCGTGCGCCACCACGCCTGGCTTTTATTTTACTTTGAAACAGGGTCTTACTTGGTTGCCAACAGTCTCGCTAAATTGCCGAGGCTGGCCTCTAACCTGTGATCCTCCTGTCTCAGCCTCCTAAGTACTGGGATTACAAGCGTGTGCCACCACGCCCGGCCTGAACCTTACTGATTTTAAAGCCTCCTCTCCTGGGACCTGGGACGAGCAGTCGTCCACCTGCACAGTGGCCCGACCAGGCCTGGCTGCGCACTCACTCTCACTTCTCTGCTGGGCCCTGGGTTCAGTGGGAGGCGGGGCGATGGCACCCAAAGTGGGTCCTTCACTAGGGGTCGGGGATGAGGGTTGGAGGGGGATGGTGGCCCCAGCCAGAGGACCCCATTTTCTAAGCCACCCATTTCCTGGTTCTCTGAGAAAAAGAACCTGTCAGGTGCGCCCAGGGAGGGGTGTCCTTGGTAGAAATCCTGTTTTCCCGAACCTAGGAGGTAGGCACCTCTGGCGCGCTGGGTACCACTGGAGCGAGAAAGCTGGATTGCTTCTCTTGCTGTGTTTGTCGCCCCGCACTGGCGCAGGCCGCAGGTGTGCACCGCCCTGAGGTGCAGTCACAGCAGAGGCCGTTTCTGAGACCCGCACAGTTGGATGGTGGCGGCCAGGGTGGGAGCAGGCTTTGGCTCAGGCAGAGGTGGGCCTGCGTGTTGTAGAGCTTCACTTCCCAGCAGTTGCCAACGCAGCCCTGACCCATCGGGTCCCTCCTGGAAGGGCGTGGGCCTAGGCTGGCCACCGGCTGGGGCCAGGAGGGAACCCAGAAGCCAAAGGGAGAACAGCTTTTCCCTGTCGAAAGTGTTGGGCCCAGAGGTCTCCTAGCGGGGTACGCCAGCTGTGAGCCTTCAGTCCTGATGTCTCCCACCCTGGCCAGTGGTCAGGACCCCCGTCACCACCTTTAGCTCGGGCCATAGACCAGTTAGCCTCAAGGCCCAGGGACTACCAGGTGTCTTGGGCCCCAGTCTGAGCCCCTCCAGCTCCTGCCTTCTCCCTCTCCTGGCTACTCACCCAAGGATGGGGACGATGTTGGGGGTCAGGAGGGAGCAGGCTCCCCAGCGTAGTGGGCCTCAGCCAGGGCAGGGGAGGCCCAGGGGCACCCAGGTGCAGCCAGGCGGTCTGCGGGCAGCACACGGGGCTTCTGGCGTCGGTCCTGGCTGGTCAGCCTCCCGCAGGCCAGGAGGTGTGTTCCTGAAGGGAGGGGGAGGGCTCCGTCAGTCGCCTGCTAGGGGTCCCCAGGGGGAGCTGCTCCCACCGCTGAGCCCCGGGGCCAGGGAAGGAGGGCTCTGTGATGAGGGAGCCAGAGCTGAACCGGCCTCTGCCTGGCTCTCCTCCCTTTCCTCCCTCTGCCAGGAGGCAGTTCCCACCGTCCCCGTCAGCCCCGAAGATCCCCTCCTGGCAGATCCCGGTCAAGTCGCCGTCACCCTCCAGCCCCGCAGCCGTGAACCACCACAGCAGCAGTGACATCTCACCGGTCAGCAACGAGTCCACGTCGTCCTCACCTGGGAAGGAGAGCCACAGCCCCGAGGGCTCCACAGCCACCTACCACCTGCTGGGCCCCCAGGAGGAAGGCGAGGGCGTGGTGGACGTGAAGGGCCAGGTGAGGATGGAGGTGCAGGGCGAGGAGGAGAAGAGGGAGGACGAGGAAGACGAGGAGGACGAGGACGTGAGCCATGTGGATGAGGAGGATGTCCTGGGGGTGCAGAGGGAGGACCGCCGGGGTGGGGACGGGCAGATCAACGAGCAGGTGGAGAAGCTGCGGCGGCCTGAGGGTGCCAGCAACGAGAGCGAGCGGGACTAGGCCCAAGCCGGCTGTGCGTCGCCCTGCGGTGGGCACCTGGCTCCGGCCCTGCCTCCCTCTGGCTCTGCGAGGGTGGCCCCGAGCCTCAGCTGCGGCATGTGGGGGGTTCCTGCCCACCAGTCCCCTCTCCCCGCACGCCCAGCCCAGCTCCGGGCGGGCTGAGGGCGCCTCGCCCAGGGCCCTCCCGCACAGGCATCTGTCCAGGGTGTGTTTGCTGAGTGTCTTGACTAACGTGACACTGCATGGCAAGAGCTAGTTCGCCACCTGTCCCGCCTCCTCAGCGGGGATGGAGCTGTGGTCCCCTTGGTCTCTGCTGTCCCCTCGTCCCCCGGGCCTGGCCCGTGGTTCCTTCTTCACTCTGTTTCCAAAAGCCAGACCCTGGACCTGCTGTCCCTCCACGAGGACCGGCCGGGGCCCAGCCTCCCACCCAGGGCTTGCCGGGCAGATGCCACCCCGGCGCTGTCCATCCCTGGTCCCCGGCGCTGCCATCCTGACAAATGAAATCACACTGCGCTTTTGACCGTCCGTGCCCGGGACCTGGTTCAGCCGACCCCCAGGGCAGAGCCAGGCAGCCGGGCCCTCCTGACCAATGGCCACGTCTGTCCTCCCACCAGGAAACACATGTTCATTCGTGTGATCATGTATAGATTTCAGAATATAAGATATGATTGTATATAATTGTAATAAATACAAGTTGCCACTATTTAACCCCTGCCTGTGGCTCCCTGTCTGCCGACAGCACTTCCGCCGTGAGGAGGGTCTCAGCTGAGCTCTGCCAGGTGAGCTCCAAGCAGAGGGACGGGAGGCAGGGCCTGGCACTCTCCTCCCACCGCCGGCCCTTCCCCAAGGCTGCTCACCCTGAACTGGAGGGCGACATTCCCCTGACAGCCAGCGGAGGAGAAGGGACCTCCCGTTACTGTATATAGACCTGGTGCAGCCGAGGCGCTTCCTTCCTTAAATGGATGAACATTCCCCAGGAGTGCGTGGCACTCCCGCTTCCTCGTCTCCCCACTCTCGCCCTCCCTGCTCCCTCAACCTCCACAAAGTGCTGAACTGCACCCCAGGCCAGAGCCGCAGTCCTGCCTGGGCGCGCTGCTCCCAGGTCCCAGCCGGGCCGCAGCCACCTCTGCAGGTGGAGCCACGTAGCGGCCACTGTCCTAGGGAAGGAGGAGACGTGCCAGCCCGGCTGGGGGCTGCTTTGTTCCCGGGAGAGCCCGTCTCCCGCTCTGGTTGTGGCTGCAGGGTCGTCCTTCCTGCTCAGCACCTCACACGACACGCCTGGGGTCTGCTTTTCCAGCCACGTGTTCCTGGGGGACACGCAGAGCCCAGATGAGAGCCCCTGCCTTGTCCTCTTCCTTCCTCCTCCCCAGCTGCCCCATGTCCCCGAGGCGGCCGGGTGTCTCAGCTCCTGGGCGATTGTCCTGGGCCAGGGGCTCTGCTCTCCCAGGGGCCGCACGGCGCCCCGGCATGGGCCAGGCAGGCCAGCCTGGGGAGGACCGCCAGAGGTGACAGCACGCCCACCCTCTGGCCCGCCCACCATGGTGGATGGGAGCACCCTTGCTGGGGAGTCACGACCCCCTTTGGTTTGGTTTGGTGACCGTTGTCCTCATTTGTAACTTCTGAGGTCCCTCCTAATGGGACCAGAACGGGGGACCAGAAGGCAGATGCCCTGGGATGGAAGTGGAGCCAGAGTGTGGGGGCCGGAGCCACGGGAGGAAGCGGGTGCTTTGTGCCCGGGCGTTTCCCCACGTCCCCTCCAGAGCTGGACGCCAGAGGTCTCCAGCGCGGGCCCAGCAGGCTGGCGGCCCCGGCTCCAGCTCGGGGGAGAAAGGGACAGAAACCTGGGCCGAGGCCCTTTGCCCCCCGGTCCCGAGCACCGAGTTTGGCTTTTGAGGACAGAGAGTCTGGCGTGACTTCAGGGAAAGAAAAACCCCTCCCCAAAACGGCGTGAGCGCTGCCTAATAAAGGCAGCTGCTGGACGAGGGAAAACAGCCCCGCGAAAAAAAGCCTTTCATTAGAAAAATAATGCATTTCATCCAAATAAGGTAAAAATATTTGGAATGGGGCAGAAGTGAGCAGCAGGCAGCGCCTGTCAGGCCCTTTCTGGAAAGGAGTAGATTATTAAACTCAATTACAATGTCTTTTTATAAAAGTGTCGTTTAGGAAAGGACCAGCCCTAGTGTTCCGAGGCCGCAGGCCAGCTGTCCTGAGCCCGGGCTCCCCCAGCGCCGGGCGGCTCACCGGCTCGCCCTTGGGCAGGGGCGTCTTGTCGGGAAGGGACAGGGTCCCTCAAGGCCTGCAGTGGGGTCTGCAGCCTGGGCCGGTGCCCTCCATGGGGAGGCCTAGAGCCACATGGCCGCCCTTCCCCGCAGCCCGGGGCCTGGGACCCTCGGTGGGCAAAGGGGACACTCCGGGTCAGGGAAGAAGGCTGCCAAGTTTGTGCCTGGTGGTGTTGACTTTTTTTCTATTGTGGAAGAACATATCAGCTGTTTAGGAAGGCCAATCGATCAATGTAGGAGGGAATAGAGATGAGGCTCCTTCTGCCTCCGCTGGTTTTGCCGTGTTGCGCTCTCATTCTGTTTTTTTTTTTTTTTTCTTAATAAAAACGGAAGCTCCTCTTCGGTGCTGTGTGATGGTGTCTTACTGCACAGTGGACTGTGACTGTCCTTCAGGGCCCTCACACAGCGCCGGGCTGGCTCCCCGGGGGCCTGGGCCAGACAGACACCTTCCTCCCTGCCCCGCCCCGTCCCCACCTGCCCAAGCCCACAGAGAGGACCCAGTCCTCAGTGCTTAGACGGGCTTTCACAGGGCACCCCGAGAAGGCGGGTGGAGGCTCTGGGCAGGTGCCAGGGGGCCGGCGAGAACCTCAGGCGAGGCCGCCCCGGGGCGGCCCTCCTTCCCTGCAGGTGAGCCCGGCCATCTTCCCATCTTGCCCCTTTGCTCAGCACAGATGCTTCTCACCTCTGGGTCAGCTGCCTCCTGGCCAAGGAAGCGGCCCGGCAGACATCTCCAGGGCCCGTAGACCAGGAGCCATCGTCTGCTCCACACACGAGCTGGTGCGCGCCCACGCACCTGCACACTCGCTCACGCCGGCCGCCAGGCAAGAAGCCCCGTGCCTCCCCGTGCCTGCCACGCCGGCCCGGCTCCAGACCACGCTCATGGGCGCTCTCTTTAATGAAAACCAGTTTGAGATCTCATCCAGCATTTTGGGGTGACTTTACCTGCAGCGCGAACCAGCCCTGACGGTTGGCTTTCCTCAAGCACTTTAAAGCTCATGTTCCCCTAGAAGAGATGAGATTTATTATAACTTTATAAGGAGATGCCTGAAACTGTTCCTAGCTCCATGGCTAGTGCTGGAAGGGTTTTCTTTAAAGTGAAAGATGCTGGTTACAGTGATGCGTGCCGGTAGTCCCAGCTGCACACTCAGGAGGCAGAGGCAGGAGGACTGTTTGAGCCCAGGAGTTCAAGGCCAGCCTGGCCAACATAGTGAGACCCTGCCTCAAAAAAAAAAAAAAAAGTGACAGGGCCGTGGTTTTCAATACGGCTGCTCCTCCACTTTACAAGTAGGTCTTATCCTGATGTGAGTCAAATCCACTTTACACGCCTAGCCTATGAAACATCCCAGCTTAGTGACAGTCCGCCCTGGAGTGTCGGGTTCCCCTTGTCACGGCCTGGCTGGCTGGAACTGCAGCCAGTATCACGAGAGGACCGGATCTCTTTATGCTACCCGGGGAAAGGATCCAAATTCAAAATTCTAACCAGGCGCAGTGGCACACGCCTGTAATCCCAGTACTTGGGAGACTGAGACAGGAGGATCTGCAGGTTCAAGGACAGCCTCAGCAAGTAGCTAGATTCTAAGCAACCTAGTGAGACCCTGTTTCAAAACAAAATTTAAAAAAATTAAAAAACCAAAAAGGGTTGGGATGTAGCTCATAGGTAGAACGAACCTGGGTTCAGTCTCCAGTACCACAAGAACAAAATTCGAAGTATGGTTGTCAAATGCAAATGAACTGTAAGTGAGATCATCGTAGCTGGGGGTCTGTACACCTTTGACACTCAGGTCCAGCCTGCACCCCAGCTGACAGCCCGGGAGAAGCATCTCCAAGGATCACCACTCCCACCAAGACCAGATGGGCCCAGGTGTGGCCGTCAGCCTCGGGTCCTGGGCAGGGTTCTGGGGGTTCTTTGGTGGCAAGGCAGGGTCCCCACTGTGGTGTGGGGTGCCCAGCAGCTAGGTCTGGCTGTGTCAGCTGTTCTCTGCCTCCCGTCCTGGCTCTGGGCCTCCTGGGAGCCACTTCCTGTCAGACCTGCCACAAAGGGTAGGGCAGCTCCTCCCAGCCTGGGTGGCCTGGCCTCTGTTCATTCCTGGCAAGGTCCCCAGACTCCTGTGCTTTCGAGGGGCCCTGTGGCAGCCTTGCTTCTTGGAGGCCTGACCTGGGCTTGGGCCATGTTTTCTTCCCCATACCTGTGTGCTGGCCTTGGGCCGAGCCCACCTGTGGGACCAGAGTCACCCTCAACAGGGACAGAGCTTGTCTTGCCCGGTGGCCTGGACACATGGCCCCGAGAGGGTGCCGGCCTGTCACTGTGCGTCCCCCTGGGCCAGGGCAGAGGCACCTGTGGGAGTATGGCAGCCGGCCACCGATGGCGCGGGGCGGGGCGGGCCACCGAGCTCAGCTTGTGCAGCTGGTCTGGCTCTTTCCAGGCGGTTACAAAACTCTTGAATTTGCCCCCGTTTGGGTGTAGAAGCATCTCACCACAGCTAATTAAATCCCAGAATGAAAACATGTTTTACTGCATTTCCTACTGGGGCCAACGAGCCACAGGAGCGTCATGGGCCTGCCCCGCCCCCGCCTGGGTGAGTGCCACCCACTGCAGTGGGCCCTGGGGGGTGTCGCACACCGGCCGAGTGGGCATGAGTGTCTGATGCAGGTGCATGGGCCCCTCTCTCTGCCCTCTGTTCCCCTGGGGCTCCTCGGAGGGGACCCTGAGACCCAGTGCCCCTTCCCTGGGCCCTGCCTGTCTGGACACTGGCTGGGAAGCTGGTCCTGCCCTCCTCGGTGTCTGTCTCCCACCTCCTGGTTGAGGGTCTGCCGAGATCCAGCCAGGCCCAGAAGACCTGGGGCAGAAGAGGAGAGGGCAGTTTGGGGCCCTGGTCGATGTCAGCAAACTGCCCGAGTCCCCGTCCTCCCTCCCCTGGGCCCCCCTGGAGTCTGAGGGCTGCCCTTATTCCATGGCCGCTGCCCTGCTGCCCATGGCTCTGGTGCCCAGAGGGAGCCCTGTGGCTGCACCACCCACCGGCCCACCACCGGCTGAGGTCAGGACTTGGCTCCCGGCCTCCCTCAGGCCTCACGGGAGGCTGTGAGGCCCACCAGGGCCTGTGAAACTCCAATAATGGTTTTAATTTGTTGAACTTGTGTTTTATCCCATAAATTAGTCACTGTTTTATTTAAGAGAATCAAGATATCCACAAACAATAGGCGAGTTCCAACTTGAACATTTTAATAAGACCAAAAAAAGTATATATTTTCATGTCTGTTATAAACATATTTATGTAAATAGCCTGTGGGCTGCGTTCCAAGAGGAAAGCAGCTCGGGAAGGGCCTCTGCCGGGCCGGGCTGGCCACGGGACTTCGCGGTGCTAAAGGACACCAAGCTGGGCGCTGAGGGGAGAGGCCGCTCCCAAGGTGTCCCCAGGCCAGCCGGTGCCCGAGCGTGCCAGGGGCAACAAGGGGGCCCAGCACACTGCAGGAACCCAGTCTCAAGCCCTTCAGAAAGCAGATGTGGGCCTGGGTTGTAGCTCAGTGTAAAGCACTTGTCTTGAATGACTAGGCCCTGGGTTCGAGCCCCCCACCAAAACAGCAAATGTGAAGTCCCCCATGGCAGGGGTGTGGCATAGAAACCAGGGTGGGCTCCACACATGTCCCCTCCCAGAGGTCCTGGAGCCTCTGGCCACCTGGAGGCCAGCCTGGGGCAGGGCCTGCAAGATGACACAGGTGGCAAGGTTTAATGAGAAGCAGCCACTGATCAGCAGTCAGGTCAAACGGGGGCCACCTGAGCTCCGGGAGCACTGGGGCGCTTTGGGCCAGGCCTGCTGGCTGCTCCACCGAGCTTCCTGAGCCACGGTGCCACCAGGGCCACTGGCTCAGGCCCTGGCCTGGAGGCTGCAGAGCCGGGAGTCGGCCCCTCTGCCTCTGCCATGGCGTGCTCCAGGCAGGATCCTCGCCAGCATCCGGATTGGATCTGGGTACGCGCCGTTCCCAGCCTGGGCAGGTCCCTGCAGGAAGGAGGAAGGAGCTGAAGGAGGGGGCAGAAGGGTGGCCCTGCCAAGCACTGGCCCTGTTGCCCCAGCTGGGGCAGGAGCAGAGGGGAGTGGCCAGGGTGGGGGTCAAGGCTCCTCTGCCAGGGGAGGCTCCTGAGCATCAGGCAGGGGCTCGGCACGACTGGAGGGCAGAGGCCACACTTCCAGCCAGGAGGGCCTGAGCCTCAGCAACAGGAAGAACCTGGCCTGATGCCCAGGGACAAAACTGGTCTGCGCCCCCTTCCCTGCCAGGCTTGAAGGTGACCAGCTCTCTGCTCCCCTCCCTCGGCTGGTACATGGAGCCCGTCCGCCTTGTTTGTGCCACCCACAGCTGGACGTGGCCAGACACTCGGGGGTGATTTTAAAAATAAAAGATAACTTGATGGATTTTTTTCCAGTTTTTATTGAGTGAAAATGTCAAACCTTGCATCAGTCATGCAAAAAAATCAAATAAATAAAACACATATATTAAATTTCTAATAGCACTAAATTCAAGTGGAAAAATATTCAGTTCTTAATAACCAGGTGCCGAGGAGACCAGATTCAAGTAATCAGAGCACACGCTGTTCAGTGCGGTTTCACGTCCTGCTTTTTTTTTTTGTCTCAAAACCTCTCTATATATCTCTATATATCTATATATGTATATACATATAGATATATACACACACATATGTGCATACATATTACTTTATATTTATATATATACACATACATAGTTATAAAACATTAAAAAGAGCATTGGTGGATCAAGCATCGTTTTTTCCCCACAGAAAGAAAATAAAACAAAAATTACACATTAAAATTCAAAATGAGCTAGCAATGGCTTATAGTCCTAGTGTGCAATATGAAGGTTACAAAAGGCTAGACTTCGCACTGTCGGCATCTTCTTTTTTCTTTTTTTTTTTTTTTGATTTTGCTACATTGAAAAAAAAATTTTTTTTCCTTTACAAAACTCCTTCCACAGACAGGGTCCTGTGGTAGATCGGAGTCTGGGCGAACGCAGCACGTGGTGTCCACGGACTTCAGGAGGCTCTGGTGGGGGCTGTTTAGAAATCAATGAATTTGCTGTTGGATCAGGTGCACTGTGTGACCGCTCCTCCCTCCCCGCTCCCTCTGCAGCTCAGGTGGTCCTGGCTTTCTGGCTGTGGGCAGCGAGGGGACACACACACACACACACACACACACACACACACGCAGAAAGAAAGAAGAAAATCACTGCCCTGGAGACCCTTGGGGAAGGGGCTCAGGTGACAGCTCCCACCCCACCCCTCCATCGCCGGTTCTGTCCCCGGCTTGACACCAGCCGGAGGCCTGGCCAGGTGTGTGCCTGCAGGTGAGCTCTGCCCCGGGCTCTGGTGGCCTCGGCACCTCCAGGAAGGGGGTGTTCTGGAAAGGGAACTCCGCCTGGGTGGGCTGCGCCAGCGAAGAAGCATCCCAAACAAAAAAGTAAAACAAACCGGATCAACGAGAAAAAGCCCTAGAACGCCACACGCGGAACCACTAGAGAAAAACTCAAATGTTAAATTAGCTACAAACTTGGATCAACGGTAATAGTCCTTTCTTCTCTCTACAAAATTCAAGTTAGAAGTTGGAATCACGCAGCTCGCATCAGTGCGGTGTGCAGACAGCGCCTCGGACTAAGGCTGCGAGATGCGAGCCCGGGACATTGCCCCGCTCGGCTCGGAGCGGCTCTGCCGCGCCTGCTCTTTCCTTTTTGTTCTTTGTAGAATAATAACCTTTACAGGAAAAATACTGTACAACTTTCTTGTGTTTTTTCATTCTGAATATTAAAGCCAAAACAGCCGCATCCTTCCCGTCTGCATCGCCAGGGCGCGAGGCCGCGTCTCCTCGGGTCCCTGCAGTGTCGCCGCCCCGGCGGGGTCCGGGCAGTGGCGCGGCGGAGGGGCCGCGGGGAGCGGAGGGGCCGCCCGGAGCACCTGCGATTCCCTGAAAGAAGAGCCCGCGCCGCCGGGCCAGGCGGAGCCCGCAGCACCGGCCGCCCCGTCCTGAGCCGACCCGGGTCCGGGTCCGGGAGCACCGCGGCCGCGAGTCTGTGGGGCGCGAGGTCCGGCCGCGGCTAGGGCGAGGCGGCCGGCGAGGGTCCGGGGGCGCCCGCCTCGCTCGCCTCGGGCAGCGACTCCTCCGAGTCGGTGCGCAGGTCCTCGTCGTCGTCGTCCTCGTCGTCGTCCTCCTCGTCCTCGTCGTCGTCCTCGTCGTCGTCGTCCTCCTCCTGCAGCTCCAGCTCCTCCTCCTCGTCCTCCTGGGAGGACTCCCCGGCGGCGGCGGCGGGGCCGGGGGCGGCGGGCCCGGCGGGCGGCCCGGGGGCGGCGGCGTCGGGCGGGCCGGGGTCGGGGTCGCCGAGCGCCAGGCCCAGGCCGGCGGCCGTCTGCAGGAAGAGCAGCGGGCCGTCCAGGCCGGGCGCGGGCGAGGCGGCGGGCGGCTCGCGCTCCTGCTTGTCGTGCTTGCGCTTGTGCGAGTCCATCTGCGACATGCCCACGACCGTGTGGCGGCAGCCCGGGTGCGTGCAGTGGAAGTGCGAGCACTTGAGCTTGTACTTGCAGTCGGGCACGGCGCAGTCGGCGCTCGAGCTGAACTGGCAGAAGCCCGCCGCGCTGATCACGTCCTGCTTGCCGTGGTGCTTGCGGTGCGCCGTGACCTTCGTGCTGTCGGTGCAGCGGAAGCGGCAGCGCAGGCAGTGGAAGTGCGTGCTGCTGCCCGAGAACGGGCAGTCGGCGAAGTGGCAGCTGAGCGACGCCTTGAAGCGCTTGAAGTCGTCCAGCACCAGGTTGTCCACGCGGTCGTGGTGCTGCGCGTGCTTGTACATGTGCGTGCGCCCGCAGAACTTGTAGCCGCAGTTCTCGCGCGTGCAGTGGTAGTGGGTGACCTTGAGCGAGAACTGGCAGGCCGCGTCCTTGCAGTCCTCGTACAGGTCGAAGCGCCGGAAGCCCTCCAGCATCATGCCCTCGTCCAGCATCTTGCGCGAGGAGGCCGTCTTCCGCCGCTTGCCGAAGGGCGACATGTCCTCGATGATCCAGAAGCGCTTTTTGGCCCCCGAGGCCGTCGGCATGGAGATGGTGTTCCCTGGAAGGGGCGAGGGGAGGTCAGCGCGGAGGCGGTGTGCCTTTCGGCCTGGAAGCACCCACGCGGGCACCGTCCCAGGGGCACACCCACACAGGGCCCCTGACTCTGGCATGGTGGCCAGGGGACACCACTTACAGACTAGGCCTTAGCTGCCCCTGGCTCTGGGGGCCTCTGCCACACCCCCAGCGCAGCAGGGGAGCCCCAGGCGTCCCCCTTCCTCGGTGCCTGCAGGAGGACCACACAGGCATCCCCAGGTGGTAGACCAACCAGCTCGGCCGGGATGTGGTGGCTGCTTCCTGGCCAGTTTGGGTAGGAAGCGAGGACACGTCCCGGCGCTAATTGAAGCTGAAGGGGGAATCTAGGTCGGAGAGTGTAATTGCCCAAGTTGGACGGGGGCCAGGACACCATCACACGCCTGCCTCTAATGAGGGACAGGCCGGCTCCTTCCCCAGCTAACCAGTTCCCCGGCTGCCTGCCTGTCTACACTGGGGGACCTGCCTACTCACAGCGGGGGTGCCAAGTGCTGGGGCCTGCGGGCTGTACCTGCCCTGAGGAGCACTTTTTCCTTGGTACCAGAAGGTTCTTGGAGGTCTTGCTGGGATTTTCTGCCCCTAGGGAACCTGAGGGGCCAGGCCTCAGGGAGCTAACCACTGAGAAGATGCGCTGCCTTCCCTGCTCAGTCTCCTGATGGGCCAGGACGGTAGCAGGGGCTCCGCCCATCAGTGCCTACCCTGGCCCGGCCCCAGACTGCTTCCCAGGACTCCAGAGGCCAGGTGCCCCCTTACTACCTTTCTGAGACCCCTGCAGCCCCCACAGTTGCAGGCTGTTTGGGGAGCTGGTCCTGGCATGCCCCAGCCCACTCCCCAGGATCAAGAGAGCCCAGGCCCAGTCCTACCAAGTGGGTGGGGGCGTCCTCCAGGCTGCGTCTGCACTGCCAACTGCCCTGCCCTCCCAGGGCCTGGAATGCCCAGCCACCACCTGAATGCCTGCCCACCAAATATCTGCTTTATCCATTTGGAGAAGAGGCCCAGCTACCCACCTCTGGCAGATAGAGAAACTGGAGTTGGGGGGGGGCTCCCAGGCAGGGGCAAGGGAAGGCCTCCAGCCTGGAAATCCACAGGGCTGAGGGGCTGCTTGGGTCTGAGCTCCAGACTCTGCCTGGCTGTGCCAGCAACAGCTCCCCATGGGCTAGCTTCCACGAGGGTGAGGACCTCTGCCCGCTCATGCCGTAACCCCCGGGGCCGGCACAGCACTGTGCTCAGTTGGAATGGCAGGCAACAGAGCTAGGATGACAGCTACACCCAAGGGACACAAGCGGACCATCCCTGTGGGGCCCTGGACGTGGGGCTGGGGCAGGGAGGTGCCCCGACCCTGGAGCGCTGCCCAAGGCCTGAGGTCACCAAGATGTCCTCTCCTTGCTTACTCAGGCCAGTATCAAGACCCCCAAACCTGGGCAGGAACCTGAATTCCTGAGAGCAGCAGGTCAGGCTGCCCTGCCCAGGCCAGGGAGGGCGGGACCTCACCGGGCATCTGGCGGGAATGTGGCACGGCCACTCGGGGCTCAGAGCAGGTGCCGAGAAGGGGCAGATCCTTGGCAGCGATGCTCTGGTCTGAGCAGGAGCCACCAGGAACTGTCCTTGGGACAGGGACGGTGGTCTGGTCTCAGGAGCACGTTGGCTGTCGGGGGTGCAGGGTGGCCCTGCCCTTTGCCAAGCTGGCCACAGAAAAGGGTCAGGTGCTAGACCACAGCCTCAAAGATCAGATGGGGCGACAGATACTGCTGAGAAGGCACGTGTGAGTTACCTGCAGCGTCCTGCACTAGGGGGACGTCACTTTTTACTGGAGTTGGAGTGGCAGTGACGGGCGGGAAGCTGGGCGGACTGCTGATGGGGTGGGCCAGGCCCCGGCTGGCTCCGAGAGTGGCACCGAGCAGAGAGTATGAGAGACAGGACGGAGAGAAGAGGCATGGCAGGGGGGGGAGGGCCGGCCGGAGCACAGCCGGTGGGAAGGATGGAGTCAGGGGGGGCTGCGGAGCCCCGCGGGCAGCCTCATCACCAACGGCAGCAGGAGGAGGAAGAGGAAGAGGAGGAGGAGCCGGGCAGCCTGGAGAGGGTGGAGAAAAGCAGAAAAAAAAAAGAAAACCAAAACAAAGAACAAACAAACAGAACCAAATGAGAACCCCAATGGCAGAAGCAAGTATGATATGAAAATATGTGGACAGATGAGCAGAGAGAGGTGTGACAAAGAAGAGGGGAGGACGGCAGAAGAGAGGCCAGCAGGGCAGGTGTGCCGGGGGAGCCTCCAAGGGCAGGGCCTGGCAGGCGGGAGCCCGGGGCCCAGGGCCAGGCCTGAGGCAGGGCCCGGGCAGGAGGGAAGCTGGCTGCGCCGCCCCTCTGGCTGGGGGCTGTGCTGCGCTCTCTGTAGCTCTGCGAGGACGAGGACGAGCCCAGCTCCCGTCCTCGAAACTGAAGCGGGGGCAGAGTGCAGGGGAGACGGCCTCAATGACCCACAGACCAGCTAGTCTGCCACACGCCAGAGGCCATGTGACTATGAAGCTTCTGTCCCAGGGCGGCTGCAGCAGAGCTGGGCCCGGGGAGCAGGGGCCCGGCCTGCCCTCACCTGCCGCGGTGCTTTCGTTGCCCACGGGGGTGCTGGAGCAGCTCCGGTCCATGGTGGACGACTCGGAGGACGCAGCGCCCGGGCTGCAGCCGGTGTAATCCATGCCCTCGTCTGTCTCAGCATCCATCAGACTTGGGGGGCCCTGGAAGCAAGCAGGGATCCCTAAGGAGGTTGCCCACAGGGTGCCGGCGGTCAGAGCACGGCCGCGCGCCCTGGGCTCTCACCTGGGAGGCCGGTACGCGGTCGAAGTTCTTCCCCAGCATCCTGCGCATGTGCTTCCGGGCGTGCGAGGTCATCTGGTGCTTGAGGAGGAAGGAGAACTGGCAGCCCTCCCGGATGCAGTGGAAGTGGCTGTTCACCTGGTTGTACTTGCAGCCTGTGGACACGGCCCGTGGGTGTGAGCCTCCCAGCGGCCTGTGCCCACGGCCAGCGTGTGCTGGCATTGTCTTGGCACAGGGCGAGTGTGGCCAACAAGGAAGACGGCGTTTGGGAGAGGGTACTTTCCCCTTGAGTGCATTCCTCTGAGGAAGGCTTGTGCCCGGCCACCCCCAGTGAGTCCACGTCCTAACCCCAGGCTTCCCCTGCGGCCTGGTACAGAAGCATGTGGCAGGCTGCCCCATCCCCTGCTCCACATGCTGAGTGGCCCCCAGCTCCACGGCCAGGAACCCTGATGGACCCTGTCTACTGGGTCAGCCGCCTCCCAGCAAGCCACCTGTCCCCACCCCTCCTCTGGGGACCCAGGGCGGTCTATGCGCCCTGGAACTTGTTTAGATGGCTGCGACAGTTGGCCCTGGCTCTGTACCCCTGCCTCCTCCCACCCCTGCACCCCTGCTCTGCCTTGGGCTGAGAGCAAATAGAGCGGGCGGGACGGAGACAGCATCATCTAAGGGCAGGTGAAGGCCTGCCCGTTGCCATGACACTGAGCTGGCCAGGTGTCTTATATCACCCCCAGCTTTGTTTGGCCACAGCTACCACCAAAAACACCAAAAGTTGAGTAAATACAGCACCTACAGAATCCCCTGACATCTGTAAACTGAGCCCCGGAACAGCAAAGGCCACCGAGTGTTGACACCCGTTGCCATGGTTACTGGCCCTCTCCTGGCCCTGAATCTTTTTTGAATTAATACTTGAAGGGAAGGTTTGTTTCCTTTCTTCTCTGGCAGTTGACTTGGAGTGTGTCGCCCTTCACCTGTGGAAGGGCCAGACCGTGGCAGGCTGCAGCCTCCACCCTGCCTCTAGACCCTGCTGCCATGACCACCCGGACGCAACAGACCTGGCCTGCACCCGCTGCCTCTGCCACCCGCCTGATCCCACCTGCCCTCCAGCTTCCGGTCTCTCTCTGGGGAGATTCCTGCAGACCCATAAACAGGTGGCCCCATCTTGGGGCAGGAGGGTGGGCTCTGCCCTCTGCCTGCTGGCCCTGAAGCCCCATCCCCACAGGCATCAGCAGCGGGAGGCCCTGCTCCTTGGGGGGCTCAGCTCTCAGCAACAAAGTCAACCCTCAGGCACCTGCTGCTAAGCTCAGGGCCATGTGTGACCTCTTCTCAGACCCATGGCTGCTTCCTTCCTGGGTCTCCCTCTAGTCATAGATTCTCCAGTGGAGCCCACGATGTCTTCACCAGGTTCCCAGCACCAAGCCTGATGCCAGCACACACCAGATGCTCAAAAACTCAGATGCCACCGCCGTCGCCACTGCCCCCACCCCCAGCACACAGCTGACCCTCAATAAATAACTGCTGGTTGGATCAAAGAACCAACACACTGGCTCATGTGGACCAAGTCTCACAGTGAGAGCCAAGGGGAGATTCCGGGGCAAGGAAGGCCTCAACTGAGACTCGCCTGCATGCCCTCTTGAAAAGAAGAAGACAAGGAACCAAGCTGAGCCCTGGGTGCCGCACCGAGGCCCTGGACATTTGGCCGGGTGCAGGGGAGTGGCCAAGGTCACCCTCACCCTTTTTCCTGAGCTGTTTGGGTTTTGCTTCTTTATGACTTTGGCAATGCCTGACCTGTGGCATCTATGACATCTTAATAAAACGTGGGGCTGGATAGGGGGCAGGAGGTAGGTGGGTACCGGGAGAGGCGACCCAGGCCACGGGGTCAGAGCCACAGTCCTGCCACCGGCTTGAAGTCCCTGCCCAGCCCCGGCCACCGATACCTAGCCTGCCGCATTCCTCGCGCTTGGTGAAGTACTTGAATCCATTGGCTGCCCGCCGCTCAGCCTTCTCATGCTTCTTTATGTGCCACGGCAGCTTGGTGGTGATGTTGGTGACAAAGTAGCAGCCAGTCCGGAGACAGTGGTAGTGCCCGCGCATCCGGAACTCACAGTGCTGCAGAGGCAGGAGACAATGAGCACAGGCGGTTACTTCTGGCTCCAGCCTGTCCCAGGCCTCTGGGTGGTGGCAGCCCCTAGGCACACGTGATCTTCCATGCTCAGAATCAGAAAACACAACTTTTTGTGTGTGTGTGTGCTGGGGATTGAACCCAGGGGCATTCTATCTCCAAGCTACACTCCCAGCCCTATTTTATTTTTTATTTTGAACAGGGTCTCTCTCACTAGGTGCCTTATACACCTTATACAGAACTTTTATGTGTTAAAAAGCAGTACAGTGAGCCGGGCGTGGTGGCACATGCCTGTAATCCCAGTACTTGAAAGGCTGAGACTGGAGGATCGCAGGTTCGAGGACAGCCTCAGCAATTTAGCAAGACCCTGTTTCAAAATTAAAAATAAAATAGGTCTGGGGGTGTAGCACAGAGGCAGAATGCCTCTGGGTTCAATCCTCAGTACAAAAAAATAAAGCAGTATATAACCTTTGCCATTTCATTAGAACATCCTACCTAATTATCTTTTGTGTGTGTGTGTGTGGTACTAGGGATTGAACCCAGGGGCGTTCTACCTCCGAACTACACCCCCAGCCCTATTTTTATCCTTGATTTTGAAACAGGGTCTCACTAAGTTGCGGAGGGCCTCACAAGTTGCTAAGGTTGGCCATGAAACTGCGATCCTCCTGTCTCAGCCTCCCAAGTACAAGTGTGCGCCATCCCGCCCAGCTCGTATAATCCTTTTCTAATGCTACACCCAGAGCAGACATCACTAATCTACCTTACCCCTCTTCCCTGTATGCCCAGACCTACGCAGGCATCACTAATCTATTTTAGTGCTCCTCTATATGCCCAGACCTAGGCAGACATTAATAATCTATCCCAGCAGTCTTTTCTGCACACTCAGCTCTGACTCCTCAGTCAGCCCTTACCAGTCTTGGGGGTAGGCCTTGAAAGGGAATTTGATCTGTTCTTCCTGCTTGGGCATGGATAGTTCTATCTCTTTATCCAGTGGGCCTATTTTAAAATTCTAGGCCTCTGGGGAACTGGGAAACAGCTAATTCCAGGACGGGCAAGAATGAGGTCAAGTGCATAGTGGCTGTGCAGCATTTAGTGGCCAGTGAGGTTAGGACTGAAATGACAGAACCTCACCAACTTACCACCAACCTGGACCCCTGCCTGGGGGCCTCCAGGGGCCCAGGGGCAATGTCCTTTCCAGAGACTGGTGGAAGCCAACTTAAAAAGGGTGTGAACATCAGAGTCTCTGCCAGGAGGAACTGGTCCTGGGCCCTGCACCGCCCCGTCCCCGCTGCTGCCGGCCCGCCGTGCTGACCTGGTTGGGACAGAGACACTGCAGGGAGTAGTAAGCGAACTGGTCTCGCACATTCACCAGGCTGTTGTTGGGGTTGATGTGGTCCAGGCAGTGGGACTCGGCCTTGCCCGAGGTCTTGCAGACGTACTTGCAGTTTCCGAAGAGACAGTGGAAGTGGAACTTGTTGGCGTACTTGCAGTCCGTCGCAAGGCAAGGATCGCTGGAAGGAAACCACAGCCCAGAAGGTCATTGGCATTCCCTCCCTGCCGATGCCCTGATTTTGCTTGTGTTGGGGTTCACTCCTGAGTCACCACTGGTGCAATCAAGAGGAACGCCCCCAGGTTGCCCTCCTGCTTCCTGGATGATTCGACAGGAGACTACAGATCCCAGCATGCATCCCTGCTCCTTTTAGGAGCTCTGCCTGGTACACCGGGATTGCAATATGCCGGGTGCCCAGAGCATTGCATGCTGGGACACGTAGTTTCCACAGCCACACCTCGGGATTATAGATAAGGATGGTTGCAATAACTTCTTGGAAATGAAAATAAGGGATGGTGCTGCCAGCCCTGGCGGAATGCCAGCGAGGGCCTGGCCTGGCTGGCATGGCATGGCACTGCCTTGGATGTGGCTGGCTGACAGACTGCAGATGGGTGGGTGGCCCTACCAGGAAGCGCTACTGCCATGGGCCTCAGCAAGTGGGAATGTGTCTGGTGCCAGGTCCTGCTGAGGACCACAGCTGCTGGGGCTCTCTGGGGTCAGCCGGGGCCTGTGGTACCCACCCGCTCAGAGAAAAGAGCCAGGGGAGTGGTAGGGGCTGGTGGGGAGTGGGTGGGGATGTGCTGGGCCACCCCTCTGGATGGGGCTGGCCTGCTGGTGAGGGTGGAAGGGTCAGCGGCAGCAGCCCCTACCAGGGAGCCCTGCCTCCCAGGCCACAGAGGGCACTGGAGGACTTGGACCTCTGGCTTTCTTCTCTGATTGACAATACTGTGGTCCCCAAACAGTGGCCTCATGGTGGGAAGTCTGACGGGGTCCAGAAGACTAAGGGGCACCTCTTCAGGGAAGGAAAGGGAGGAAAAGTGGGGAAGGGACAGAGAAGAGCCCTGATCCCCTCCACGCCATGGGCCCAGCCCCAGGTGCTCAGAGAGGGAGGACAGCTGCCACTCAGGCGGTATAAATAATCCAATTTATTACTTTTATTGAGAACAGGAAGCCGCACACATTACGATACAAAGTCACCGTTCTCGCCGCAAGGAGCCACCACCATTCAGTGAGGAAGGTCCCTTCCACCCCTGAGAGAGCTCAGACCACCGTGCAGGTGGGTGCGGGCCTGGAGGGCGCCTGGCCCCTCACCCCCACCCAGGACTTGCGCTCCCTGCAGAGGAGGCCAGCAAGGGGCCTGAGGGAGGTACAGCCCTTGTTGGGCCAGGAAACCTTCTGAGGACACCATTCCCAGCCCACCCCAGCTGTTCCTTGGGGGATCTTCACACCCCGCTGCAGCAGCGGCCACCACCACCATCCCCACCCCCAGCTGCTGGGGACAGGCAGTGAGGCAGGAGCAGCAGCATCTTTGGCTAGAAGGACATGGCCCCCTGGCCATGTCCCAGAGGCTGGGGACAGCCAGCATTAACTCTGCAGGGTGAGGAGCGGGGCCTCCTCGCCGCCCTTGCTATACCCACTCCCGAGACACGCGGGGACCGGGCGCCCGGCTCATCGAGGGACTCACTTCTCCTGGAACTGGAGGAATCCGGGTTTGACCTGGGGCTTGGCGTTCTCTAGAGAAGTCGTCGCCAAGGGCGAGGCGGGCAGGTGAGGCACTGACGAGGGGATCTGAGGCAGCTGGGGGATGGTGGAAGCCAGCTGCTTCCAGGCGAGCAGGGTGGGGGTGGAGGGCACCGAGGCCGGGCTGGGGGCAGGCCCCTCCAGAGAGGACCCCGGGGCCGTGGTGCCAGGAGGTGCCGGCGGGGATGAGGGCGCCAAGGGAGGCTTGGTCTCGGTGGCAGAGGCCGGGAAGGAAGCCTCTGCGTTTCCTTTTGTTCCTCCCTCCGTCCGGAAGTGGAAGCTGCAAGAGACAGAAGAGGGTGTCTCAGGTGGGGAGTTGGGAGGACTGCTGGGCAGGTCCGCCCTTGCCTGGCTGCAGGTGCCTCACGCAAGGGACCGCATCACAAGTCCAGGGTCCTAGTGTCCCTACCCTATCCCTGACCTGGGCTCTGGAGGTCTCCTGTGATGCCACCAGGACAGAGGATTTGAGGGCAAACTGTTGTGCCCTCTTGTCCTGAACTTAGGCTCCAGGCTCGGCTCTAACTCCATCTTCCTACTTTTTTTTTTTTTTTTTTTT
>PVJS01013003.1:8329-42892 GCA_004027185.1 Glis glis
ACACTGGAAAAAATATAGCCTCTTCAACAAATGGTGTTGGCAAAACTGGTTAACCACATGCAGAAAAATGGAAATAAACCCCACTTTCTCACCCTGCACAAGAGTCAATTCAAGATGGATCTAAGACCTGGAAATTAGACCAGAGACCTTGCAGCTACTTGAAGAGGTCATAGGTCCAACTCTTCAACACATAGGCACATGCAAAAATTTCCTCAACAAGACCCCAGAGGCACAAGAAGTTAAAAAGAGGATCAATATGTGGGATTGTATTGAACTAAAGAGTTTCTGCACAGCAAAGGAAACTATCAAGAACCTCAACAGAGAGCCGACAGAATGGGAGAAGATTTTCGCCAGCTATTCCTCTGATAGAGGACTAATATCTAGAATATACAGAGAACTCAAGAAACTCACCACTAAAAACACAAACAAACAACCCAATCAAAAAATGGGCAAGTGAACTAAATAGACACTTCACAAAAGAAGAAATACAAATGGCCAATAAATGTATGAAAAAATGTTCATCATCATTAGCAATCAGAGAGATTCAAATCAAAACTACCCTGAGATTTCACTTCACCCCAATTAGAATGGCAATCATTAAAATCACAAACAATAACAAATGCTGGCGAGGATGTGGAGAAGTAGGAACTCTAATACACTGTTGGTGGGATTGCAAATTAGTGCAACCACTTTGAAAAACAATGTGGAGGATCCTCAGAAGACTGGGAATGAACCTACCATTTGACCCAGCGATACCACTTCTAGGCATCTACCCAAAAGAACAGAAACCAAACTACCGGACTAATGCATGTGTATCTATGTTTATAGCTGCACAATTCACAATGGCCAAACTATGGAACCAGCCAAGATGTCCAACAACAAATGAATGGATTACAAAACTATGGGATATGTACACAATGGAATTTTATGCAGCCATAAAGAAGAACAAAAGTATGTCATTTGCAGGGAGATGGACGGAATTAGAGAACATTATGCTTACTGAGTTTAGTTAGTCACAAAAAGTGAAAAGTCAGATGCTTTCCCTAATATGCAGAAGCTAGGGAGAATAGGGCATAGGAGGGACTCCAGATAAAGATAGAGAAAACCTTAGATGATTATAGAAGGCGACCTAACTGAGGGAGATGGGAGGGGAGAAGAGGGAAACACCCTAATACACAGGAAGTACATACACAAACTTATCAAAGTCAACTACCATGCTTTAGTTTGCTGAGGCTGGCCTCCAACCTGTCATCCTCCTTTCTCAGCCTCCCAAGTACTGTCTACTAGTGGAAGGAAAATTGATAGTCTTTGATTAAAGGAATCTGAAAAGGATCTCATATACCTAAAACATCAGTGGTGGCTAATGTTTGAAATGTATTTATTTGAGTATTTTTTAGTGTCTATTTATTCCCAAGTACTCTTTCTAGGTTATATAGATATAATAGTGTACAAGAAAGAGAAGGCCTGTTCCAATGGAGCTCACATTTTGGTCAAGAAATAGACATGTTTCACCAGGCACCGTGGCACATGCCTGTATGTAATCCCTGTACTAGGGAGACTGAGACAGGAGGATCGCAGGTTCAAGGCCATCCTGGGCAACCTAGTGAAACCCTGTTTCAAAAATAAAAGGGGCTGGAGGAAGAACTCAGTGGTAGGAAAAAAAAAAGAAAAGTAAGAAATAGACATGTTTCTAATAGCCGGGCGTGGTGGCGCACGCTTGTAATCCCAGTACTTTGGGAGGCAGAGACCGGAGGATCCGGGTTCGCGGCCAGCCTCAGCGCTCGCTCGCTCTCTCTCTCTCTCTCTCTCTCTCCCTGTCTCTCTCTCTCTACCTAGTAAGACCCTCTGCAACTTCGTGAGACCCAGTTTCAAAATAAAGTATAAAAAATAGGGCTGGTGGTGTAGTGTGGAGGTAGAACGCCCCTGGGTTCAATCCCCGGTACCGCAAAAAAAAAAAAAAAAGAAATAGACATGTTTCCAAGCAGCTAATGTGAAAGTATGTAGCAGAGAAGTCCTGCTTAGAGATAAAAGTGTAGAAATTGTCATACGTTTTAAAAGTCATTGCCAAAGGAAAGAAAAGCAATGAGGGGGTGAGACAGAAATGGAGAGAATCCAGGATAGTGTTTACAGCTCAGCTGACGGAGGCCAGGACCCTGGATCCAAATGACTACTTATGATCACTCCGGGGCACATTCGTGTGTGTGTGTGTGTGTGTGTGTGTGTGTGTTACTGGAGATTGAATCCACAGACATTCTACATCCCAGCTACACCCCAAGCCTTTTGAATAGGATCTCGCTAGGTTGCTAAGAGTCAAAAGAAAGGTAGATGAGAAGGAGAAAAAATGGAGAAGGTAGGACTCACCTATGAGTATATTTCTTCCTAACGGACTGTAGGATCATCTGAAAGTCAAGAAGGACAAACTTGTGCTTCCTTTTGAGTTAACATATGGAGATGTTCAAAGCCAAAGCAGGGTGCAAAGTGCAGCTGCGAAGAATGAAATATGAGTGGAGCTGGGGCCAGGAAGAGAAGTACTGAAGACGACTCAACACACTCCTGGCCTCTGCACGTGGACTTGTTTCTTTTAAATTAACTTTATATTGAAAAATTAGAGTCCACTTTGAGAAGTCAAAGACGGCACAGGGCCCCCATTCTTATTAATTACTACCATCAGCTAATGATGAATTATTAGCTTAGAAGTCTCAACATGTAAAATTTAAACAATTCCAGTTATATATACTTCAGGAAGATCATAATGTTTACAACCTTTTTATTTATTCATTTATTTATTTATTTATTTATTTATTTATTTATTTATTTATTTATTTTGGGTACTGGGGTTGAACTCAGGAGCAGTCCACCTCCAAGCCACACCTCCAGCCCTATTTTAATTTTTTTTTTTTTTAAACAGGGCCTCACTAAGTTGCTAAGGCTGGCCTGAACCTGCAATCCTCTTGTCTCAGCCTCTCAAGGACTGGGATTGCAGGCATGTGCCACCACACCCAGCTATATGTATTTTTTAGAGTTGAGAAATTCTTCTTCCAAATTGGAGTTAACTTGTGCTTTAAGTATCAGTAGTTGAAGTTTCAGGAACCTTGTTTAAGAAGTGCAAGTTCTTTAAAATTCTCAAAGCCACATGATAAGAGATTAATGAGCCCCATCCGAAAGCATGCGCTGGAGTTCTGTGTACAGACGGCTGCTCCTTACCTGCCTGGGGTAACCTCTGATGTCCACTTACCTAGCCCTGGAGTTCTGTGTACAGATGGCTGCTCCTTACCTGCCTGGGTAACCTCTGATGTCCACTTCTCCAGCCCTGGAGTTCTGTGTACAGACGGCTGCTCCTTTCTTGCCTGGGTAACCTCTGATGTCCACTTATCCAGCTGCTGAGAAGAACAGATAAATGAGGATCAGAAACAAGGCTTTCAACATAAAATTCATAGACTTCTCCCCAACTAACTTCAAGACAGACCTGTTTAAATTCTGCCTTCCTGGCAATCATACTCCTGACAATCCAACCAAATCATGGTTCTTTCAATTCAGTTCTAAAGTATGAAACATTCTTTCCTTTTTCTTGGCCCCCGAAAAATATGTGGAAGGGGAAAATCACTGGGTTTGGAGTAAAAATGATCTGATTTTAAACAAAAATTAAAAGTCACTGATTAGCCCTTATAAATCATTGAACTTACACAGTATCCATTCCCTAACCTATGAAATGGGTCTAAAGAGGCCTTATAATTCAAAAGACCCCTATAATGGGAAAATATATAGTATCTTAAAATCCTAGGAAGGGTTCCAGTTCTGGTTAGATCAGAAAAATCACAAGATACTATTGCTCTCACCTAAATAACATAAGCCACATCGCTACAAAATCATAGATTTAAGTTTACCTGAGAGATCTGAGAAACCAAGGTAAGTCAAGTGAACCCAACTCCAAAGAGTGAGGAATACTGTAAGAAATACAGAATGAACCCAAGAAGGTTACTAAACAAATAAGCAGAAACAAGAAAATAAAAAATAGCCGGGCGTGGTGGTGCACGCTTGTAATCCCAGTACTTTGGGAGGCGGAGACCGGAGGATCCGGGTTCACGGCCAGCCTCAGCTCTCTCTCCCTCTCTCTCTCTCTCCCTGTCTCTCTTTCTCTCTCTCTCTCTACCTAGTGAGGCCCTCTGCAACTTCGTGAGACCCGGTTTCAAAATAAAGTATAAAAAAACAGGGCCAGAGGTGTAGCGCGGAGGTAGAACGCCCCTGCGTTCAATCCCTGGTACCGCAAAAAAAAAAAAAGGGCCAAACAAGAAAATAAAAAATAAATAAACTTCAGGAGGTGGAAGAACATGATACCAGAGTTGTTTACATTATCTAAAATTTCCATTTTTCAACAAAAAAATGTGAGATATGCAAACACAGAAATAGAATGCTATACACAGGGACAAAAAGCACAGACAACAAAAAATTTCCCTAATGGAGCCCAGATTTTGTACTTAGATATACATTAAATCGGTTATTATAAATATATTCAAGAGCCAGGTGTGGTGGCGCATGCCCGTAATCCCAGGACTTGGGAGGCTGAGACAGGAGGCTCACAAGTTTGAGGCCAGTCTCAGCAATTTAACAAGACCCACATCAACTTAGTGAGACCCTGCTTCAAAATAAAAAATAAAATAGGGCTGGGGGTATAGTTCATATGCAGAACATCCCTGGGTTCAATCCCAGTACCAAAAATAAAAATAAGTAAATAAATATGTCCAAAAAACCATGTTTCAAGAATTAAATGAAAGTAAGACAACAATGCCTCAAAAAATAGACAAGATCAATGAAAGAGTAAGTATTCTAGAAACAGAAATAAATTTAAAAAAAACTCTTGCTTTGAAAAGTACCAAAAACTGAAATGAAAACCTCACTGGAGAGATTCAAGAGCTATGAGCTGACAGAGAAATTAGTGAATTTGAAAATATGTCAATAAAGATTATTCAGTCTAAGGATCAGAAAGCAAAAAGAATGAAGAAAAATGAATACCATTGAGTATACCAGCATATACATAATTAGAGTCCTAGCAGAAGAGACAAAGAAATACACAGAAACTGAAACCCATCAATTACAATACACCAATAAAATAAATAAATAAATAAAAGATCAAAAGAAGCCTTTACTTGAAACCTAATGGCACAAAAGAATTTATTCTTCTAATGCAAGTTGGGATGCATAGTTTTTTTTAAAATCCACATAGTTTCAAAATCAGAGAAAAATAAGAACACTTCAAATCTATTTCCCCAGCCTCTCTATAAATACTTTCATTACCATATTAAAAGAAAGAATAATTTCTAAAAATATAAAAAAAGAAATACACAGAAAAAAGTCAAGGAAGTAATAGCCCCCAAATCTTTCCAAATTAGACTTTAAATATTAGTTTATATATTCAAATAGATCAACAAATTTCAGAAGAATATAGGCAAAGAGACCCACATTTAAATAAACTAATTGAAGGATGTCAAAGACAGGAGAGACAGCATAAGAAAGACAATTTTCTCACATAAGGGATCTTTCTCATCAGAAACCAGGGATGCCACAGCCAGGTATGGTGGAACATGCCTACAATTCCAGTACTTGGGAGGCCGAGACAGGAGGATCACAAGTTCACTGCCAGCCTCAGCAACATAGCGAAACCCTGTTTCAAAATAAAAAGTAAAAAGGGTGGGGAGTGTAGCTCAGAGACAGAATGACCCTGGGTTCCATCCCCAGTACCACACACAAAAAAAGACAAATCTTCAGTAATAAATTTAAAAAAAGAAGTGCATAACTTATACTCTGAAAACTATAGAACATTGGGGAAAATTTTTCAAAAACCTAAATGAATGGAAAGGCATCCCTTGTTCAAGGACTAAAAAACTTAATGTTGTTTAAATGGTATTTATTACATGCCAAATTAATGTACAGATTCAACATCATCTCTATCAAAATCCCACCTGCTGACTTTGTTGCATAAGTTGGCATACTTATTCTAAAATTTGGTTGGAAATTCAAAGGATCCATAATAGAAAATCTTGAAAAGAACACAGCTGGAATATTCACATTTCTTAATAACAGAATTTTCTGCAATGTTACAGTAATTGAGATAATGAGGCACTAGAATGAAGATAGACATATGAATCAATAAAATAGAATAGAGCCCAGAAGTAAACCCTCACGTTTATGATCAATTGATTTGACAATGGTGTCAAGGCAATTCAATGGGAAAAGAACAATCATTTCAACAAATTCTGCTGGAACAAATGGATATTCACAAAAGAATTAATTTGGACCTCTATCTGAAAAGACATGCAAAAAAAAAAAAACTCAAAACATCTAAGTCCTAAGCAAAAAAGCTAAAACTATAAAACTCTTATAAGTTTTAAAAACAGAAATATAAATCCTCATGACTTGGATTAGGCAACAATTTCTTAGATATGTCACCAACAGCAAAAGCAGCCCCCTAAAATGAAGTGAATTGGATTTCTTCAAAATTAAAATCTTTTGTGTTTCAAATATACCACCAGAACGTGAAAAGAGAAGCCAGGCACAGTGACACATGCCTATAATCCCAGTGCTTGGGAGGCTGAGACAGGAGGATCTCAGGTTCAAAGCCAGTGCATGCTAACTTAGGGAAACCCTGTTTCAAAATTAAAAAAAATTAAAAGGGCTAGGGATGTAGGTCCATGGTAGAGTGTTCCTGCGTCCAATCCCCAATACCAAAAAACAAAGGAAAAAAAGAGAGAAGGCAACCCACAGTATACAAACTAAATATATATGTATAATATATATTATATGAAAGTATATCTAAAATATGTAAATAACTATTAAAGGTCAATAATAAAAGATAACCCAACTAAATAATGAGAGAAAGATCAAAGTAGACAGTTCTCAAAAAATACATGTACAAATAGCCAGCAATCACATGAAAAGAGGTTCAACATCCTTTTTTGTGTGTGTGTGTGTGGTACTGGGGATTGAACTCCAGGGCATTCTACCTCTGAGCTATACCCCCCAGCCCTATTTTTTAGTCTTTATTTTGAAACAGGGTCTCACTAAGTTGCGGAGGGCCTCACTAAATAGCTGAGGCTGGCCACAAACCTGTGATCCTCCTGTCTCAGCCTCCCAAGTACTGGGATTACAAGCGTGTGCCACCATGCCCAGCTCAACATCCTTAAACATCAGGGAACTGCAACCCAAAATCTCTATCTGTCCAACCACCATACACACACTGGAATGGAAGCCGAAAAAAGACAACTAGTAACAAGTGTTGTCAGTCTCCAGGAGAAGGCAGACTCGCATACACTGCTGCTGAGAATGTAAAATACTGTAGCTGCCTTGGGAAACAGCCTGAGAGTTCCTCAAAAGTCTAAAGATAGCTATCTATGACCTAGCAATTTTACTCCTAGGTATATAAGAAAAATGAAACCTATGTCCACACAAAAACATACATACAAATGTTCATAGCAACCTTATTCACATATTCAAAAGGTAGAAATAATCCAAATATCTGTCCACTAATGAATGAATAAATAAAATGTGGTATATCCATAAAATGAAGTATTATGTGGTCATAAAAAAGAAAGAAGTATGGCACATGCTACAACATGCATAAACCTTGAATGCTTTATGCTAAGCGAAAGGAGCCATCCCAATGGATCGCATCACATATGACTCCATTTATACTAAGCAGCTAGAAGAGCCATCGCTGGTTTCCTAGGGCTGGAGATGGGTGAGGACAAGGACAGTGTGGGATTCAGAGATGCTGGCATTTGGGATGATGAAGATGTTCTAAAATTGATTGTGAGCCAGCCGTGGTGGCAGATGCCCATAATCCCAGTACTTGAGAAGCTGAGACAGGAGAACAACAGCTTCCAGGCCAACCTCAGCAACTTAGAGAGACTCTCAGCAACCTAGCAAGACCCAGATTCAAAACAAAAAATAAAAAAGGGTGAGGGGTGTAGTTCAGAGGTAGATTGCCATAGGGTTCAATCCCTAGTACCACAAAAACAAAACAAAACAAAAAACTGAGTGTAGTATGGTTGCAAAGCTAGGTTAATACACTAAAATCCATTGAACTGCAGGCTTTAAATGGGTAGATTGCATATTATGTGAATTATACATAAATGAATCTTTTTTAAAAGAGAGAATTTTTTGGTTGGTTGGTTAGTTGGTTGGTTCTTGGTACTGGGGATTGAACACAAGGGCATTCTACCTCCGAGCTACACCCCCAGCCATTTTTATTTTTTATTTTTTATTTTTACTAAGTTGCTGAGGGTCCCGATAAATTCCTGAAGCTGGTCTCAAACCTGCAATCCTCCAGTCTCAGCTTCCCAAGTACTGGAATTACAGGCATGCGCCACCACTCTGGCTGAGAATTTTATTTCTAATACTTAATGGACATTTGGAAAATGAATTTTTTTCTTTTCTTTTCTTTTCTTTTTTGGTACTTGGAATTGAACCCAGAGGCATTCTGCCTTAGAGTTACACCCCCAGCCTGATTTTATTTCTTATTTGGAAACATGGTCTCCTTAGGTTGATGAGAGTCGCACTTCTTGCTGAGGCTGTCCTCGAACCTGCTATCCTCCTGACTCAGCCTCCCAAGTACAGGGATTACAGGTGTGTACCACCATGCCTGGCTCTGGAAAATAAAATTTTAAAAACAAAATAAAACTGGTAACACCAAGTGATGGAGATGGTATGAAACAGTAAAAACACTCAAATATTGCCAATGAGGGTCCATAGAGGACCAAAGCTGTGGTACTATCTCCTAAAGCTTAATAAATGCCTAGTCTGTGAGACAAGAATTTCACTCCTATGCACATGCTGAAGGAAGATGATGCCATGCCCACCAAAAGTCACACACAGGATTGCTCACAACAGCTTTACTAAAAATAGCAAAAACCGAAAATAACACACAGGCCTACCAAGAATAGAATCAATAAGTAATTTGTGACTTATTCCTACCTTGAATTGTACTCAGAAATTTTAGAGCTTGAATTCTAGATGTGTAACACTTATATGAATGTACTAGACAGAGTGTTGAGTGAACAAAATCAGATACAAAGGGGTATGACTGTGTGATTCTATTTCTAGGCTATGCAAAATTAGAATACATTTTTCTTTGGTACTGGGGATTGAACCCCAGGGGCATTCTACCTCTGATCTTCACCCCCAGCCCTGTTTTATTTTTTTTTATTTTCAAACAGGGTCTAAATTGCTGAAGACCTCACTAAGTTAGCCTCTGTAGTACTAGGATTACAAGCACGTGCCACCATGCCCAATAACAGTTGAATAAATTTAATCTAGTATAGAAGTTACCATAAGAGCACCTGTGAGTGGGGTTAATCATGTGACCCTCAAGGAGGAGAGGGAGCCTTCTGAAGGGCTGCAAGTATTTTATAACTTGATCTGAGTGGTGTATAAGTATGTAAAAAATCAAACTGTACACTCAAGATCTGACCATTGATACTTCAAGTTCAAAATGTGTAAAGAAAAAGCTATAAGATTTTGCTCCTAAGTAATGTTCACCCTTGAAAGGAATTTTTTTTTTGGCGGTACTGGGGATTGAACCCAGGGGCATTCTACCTCCGAGCTACACCCCCAGCCCTATTTTGTATTCTTTATTTTGAAACAGGGTCTCACTAAGTTGCAGAGGGCCTCACTAAGTAGCTGAGGCTGGTCGCAAACCTTTGATCCTCCTATCTCAGCCTCCCAAGTACTGGGCTTACAAGCACACGCCACCACGCCCGGCTGAAAGGGATGCTTATAATGGGCGAGGCAAAAAGCCAGTCAGCAGTGGGATACAGAGGTAAAGACGTTCAGTCTATGTGTGTATATTAGTCTATCAAGATATTGAAGAGTAAATGGAGGGAAGAAGACTGGTTTGAGGGATAGGATCGAGGGGAGAAATTTCTGTTACTGGTTTAAGGAAGGGGACCCTGGCACATGCTTAGTTGGGAAAAGAAGATTATGGAAAGAGACAAACAAAACTAGAATTGATCATTTAGTACCATGAATAGGAGCTTATACCTTTGTGTCAGTCTTGAGTTAAGACTCAGTTCTTCCAATTACTCCTTGTACACCAATATACACGCTACCTGTCCCCTTCAAGATGAGTTCCTTGTCCATACAATGAAGGGAGAAGGAGAAAGAGGAAGACAGCGATGGAGTAAGACCCTAAGGTGAGCTTGCCTCTAACTCACCTCAGGAACTGTGAGCTGAGCTGCAACCCATGTCCCAGACTACGTTGATGGGAGATAGGAACTAAAAACAGAGAAACTCGAGAATATTTACAAGGACGCCTTTAAACAACAAGGCAAAAAAAGAAAAAAGAAGCAACAAGTCTCAAGAGTGTGCACCTCCAGTGGGCGGATCCTTGGAAACCCCAGGAAATTTCATACCCGGCAACCTGAGTCTTACTCCACAGACAGTGAGGGCACTAGACGCAGAACCACTCAGCCCCATGCTGACACTGAGACAAAAAGACGACCAAACCCACGACCCGTGCCACCCTTCCTCCCTCCAGAGATGGAGTACATGAGCGCAGGAGGTGAGGGCAGCCACGCATCGTGGACAACTGCAAAGAGACCAGAAAAGAGAGGGTGGGAAGACACGTGACCGTGGATGTGTGCCACCAACATGAAATCCGGAGGAAAATACCCAGTTTTCTAGAAGTCGCAGACCAATTCAGACACTTCTGTGGAGAGCTCGGAATTCCACACTCCTGGTCAGACTGTACAGAGAGCGCCGCCCTGCCAGGGTGTCACCGGAGGCCCTAGCGCTGGGGCTGCAGACTGGCCTCTTTACAGTTTCCAAGCAAGTGAGAACCCTTAGCACATGCCCAAGAACCTATGGTAATACGTGGGCCTTAAATGCTGGAAATATCCGAGCACCCCCAAGTGGGCTACAGAAGTCAAGTACAAGAGGTCTTTTTTTGTGTTTGTGTTTGTTGTTGTTGTTTGCTGTTGTTGTCTTATGTTTTTCTTTTTTCTCTCTCTCTTTTGCATTATTTATCTCTTTCCTCCCTCCTTTCTTTTGTTTTTCTTCTCTCCCTTTTTTGTGGTGCTGGGAATTGAGCCTAAGAACCTTGTTGAATGCAGAAGAGACAAAGCAGGTTATTTTATACTGGTGAGAAAGCAATCCAACAAGAGGATATAATGATCGTCAACAGTTATGCTCTGAACATAGGTGCAACCACTTTTATAAAACAAGCTCTTCATGACATTAAGTCTCTCATAGACCCCAATACAATAATACTGGGAGACTTCAACACTCCTCTCACACCACTAGACCAATCTTCCAGACAAAAGATCAGCAAAGATGCCTCAGGCCTAAAGAACATGATAAATCAAATGGACCCACTAGACATACACAGAATATTCCATCCAACTATAGCTGAATACACATTCTTTTAACTGCCCATAGATGCATCTCCAAAATAGACTATATCCTGGGCCACAAAGCAAGCACTAGCATATTCAAAAAATGTGACATAATTCTCTGCATCTTTTCAGACCATAATGGAATGATATTCAAAATCATCAATAAGAAGACCCAGAAAAATTACATAAATACATGGAGACTGAATACCACACTGCTGAATGAGGACTGGATCATAGAAGAAATAAGGAGAGAAATTTTTAAAAATCCTATAATCAAATGAAAATAGAGACACAACATATCAAAATCTCTGGGACACTTTGAAGGCATCATTAAGAGGAAAATTCATAGCACTGAGTGCTCACATAAGAAGAACAGAAAATCACCAAATAAATAACCTAATGACACACTTCAAAGCCCTTGAAAAGCAGGAACAGTCTAATGCAAAAGCCAGTAGAAGAGAGGAAATTATTGAAGTCAGAACAGAAATTAATGAAGTACAGAACAAAAAAATACAAAGGATCAACAAAACTAAAAGCTGGTTTCTTGAAAAATAAACAAGATAGATAAAGCACTAGCCAACCTAAGCAAAAGGAAGAGAATCAACCCAAATTACTAAAATAAGAGACAAAAAAGTTGATATCACTACAGACAGCATGGAAATCCAGAGGATGATCAGAAACTATTTTGAGAAAATATACTCCAACAAAATGGAAAACCTAGAAGAAATTGACAAATTTCTAGACACATAAACCTTCCTAAATTGAAAAACTGAAAGAATTCCCCTTTAAATCAGTAATAAGACAAAGATGCCCACTATCACTACTCCTTTTCAATATAGTATTTGAGACTATAGCTAGAGCAATAAGGCAAGAGAAGGAAATCAAAGGAATACAAATAGGAAAAGAACTGAAATTATGCCTATTTGCAGATGACACGATCCTATACTTACAAGACCCAATAAACTCAACCAAAAGACTTAGAACAAATTCAGCAAAGTGTCTGGATACAAAATCAATTTTTAAAAATCAGAAGTTTTTCTATATGCCAACCATTGAAAAAAAAATCCAGAAAACAATTCCATTCACAATAACCTCAAAAACAATAAAATACTTGGGAATAAATCTAACCAAGGAGGTAAAAGACTTCTACAGTGAAAATTATAAAACACTAATGAAAGAAATTGAAGATTTTAGAATATGGAAGGATCTTCCATGCTCTTGGATTGGCAGAATAAATATCATCAAAATGGCCATCATACCAAGGTGCTCTACTGATTCAATGCAATCCCTATTAAAATACCATGGTGATTCTTCACAGATCCAGAAAAATCAGTCCTTAAATTCACATGGAACAACAAAAGACCCAGAATAGCCAAAATAATTCTCAGCAATAAGAACGATGCAGGAGGCATCACAATACCTGACTTCAAACTATACTAAACAGCCATAGTAATAAAAACCACATAGTATTGGCAGAAAGGCAGACACATAGACCAATGGAGCAAAATAGAGGATTCAGAAATAAATGCACACACAGTCAATTGATTTTTGACAAAGGGGCCAAAAACATATGCTGGAAAAAAGATAGCCTTTTCAACAAATGGTGTTGGCAAAACTGACAATCCATATGTAGAAAAATGGAAATACATCCCACTTTCTCACCCTGCACAAGAGTCAACTCAAGATGCATCAAAGACCTGGAAACTAGACCAGAGACTTTGCAGTTCCTTGAAGAGGGCATAAGACCAACACTCCAACATATAGTCATGGGTAAAAACTTCCTCAATAAAACCCCAAAGACACAAGAAATTAAAATAAGGATTAATATGTGGGATTGCATTAAACTAAAGATCTCCTGTGCAGCAAAATAAACTATCAAGAACCTCAAGAAAGAGCTGACAGAATGTGAGAAGATCTTTGCCAGCTACTCCTCCAACAGAGGACTAATATCTAGAATATCCAAAGAACACAAAAAAAACAAATAACCCAATCAAAAAATGGGCAAGTGAAATAAATAGACACTTCACATAAGAATTAATACAAATGGCCAATAAATACATGAAAAAATATTCAACATCATTAGCAATCAGAGAGATGCAAATCAAAACTACCCTGATTTCACCTAACCCCAATAGAATGACAATCATTAAAAACACAAACAATAATAAACACTGGCAAGGAAGTGGAGAGGTAGAAACTCTGATACATTGTTGGTGGGATTGCAAATTAGTGCAACCACTTTGGAAAACAGTGTGGAGGGTCCTCAGAAGAATGGGAACAAACCTACCATATGACCCAGCAATACCACTCCTGGGTATCTACTCAAAAGAATTGAAACCAGACTACCATAGTAATGCATCCATATCTATGTTTATAGCTGCACAATTCATAATTGCTAAACTATGGAACCAGTCGAGATGTCCATCAACAGATTAGTGGATTACAAAATTATGGGATATAATTTTACAATGGAATTCTACTCAGCCATGAAGAACAAAATTATGTCATTTGCAGGTAAATGGCTGGAACTGGAGAATATCATGCTAAGTGAGATTAGTCAGTCACAAAAAGTGAAAGGTAGGATGTTTTCCCTCATGTGTGGAAGCTAAGGAGAAATTGGGACACAGGAGGGACTCCAGACGAAGGAGGAGAAACCTTAGTGGAGTGAAGGAGGGGACCTAACTGAGGGAGATGGGGGGGAGACTTTAAGAGGGAAGCACTTGAATGGACATGATGTACGTACACAAATGTATCAATGCCAATCACAGTGCTGTGCACAGGAAGGTGGGGAGGGAGAGGGAGTGAGGCAGGAACTGGGGGAGGGCTTAACAAGTTGTGTATGCATGTATGCCTCTATCACCCTGAACTTCATCAAGATGTATGATTACAATGCACCAATAAAAAAGAAAGAGAAAAAAATGAAGGGAGAATAACTTTTTTTTGGTACTGGGAATTGAACCCAGGGCATTCCGCACCACCAGTCATGTGTATTGCTAGGTTGCTGAGGGACTTTCGAAGTTGCTGAGACTGACCTCCAACCTGCAACCCTTCTGTCTCAGCCTCCCAAGTCCTGGGATTACTGGCATGTGCCACTGTGCCTAGCTTAATTTAACTTTTTATAGTGTTGCTGGGAGTTTTTGCTTCATTTGAGCTCAATAAATGTCTTCATAATAGATATTTATATAATAAATTTAAAAATATTTTGTAATGAAGGAGATTAGAGAAAATAGAATTAAGATCACAGGTAGAGGGACTGAACTGAAATATCAGGATAGACGTAAATGACAAATAAAAAATAAAAGGAAACTCAGTTTCTGTTCCAGTTAGCATTCTTGCAGTTATAGTCTAAAATACTGGCCACATAACTTAGAGGAAAGGTTTATTTTCTTATGGTTTCAGGTTCAGTCCATGTGAGGCTAGGGACTGTGGATCTCAGGGCATGGCGGCAGAAGGCAGAGAGAGGGAGAGCACATGGGCTGTGCCCCTCACATCATGGAGGCCGGAAGCAAGAGAGAAAGAGCAGGGGAGGAGGAGCCAAATATAATCCCCAAGGCTGCACCCCCAGGAACCCACCTCCAGTCACACCCTATTGGCCTCGTGGATCCCACCCAGGTAAATCCATTACAGTGGATTTATCCACTGCTGGGATTACAACCCTCAAAATTTGATTATATCGACTCCAAACACCAATTGATGAGCTCTTCAAGAGACTATTCTATATCCAGCCTTAACATTCCACCTCTGGTCCCTGAAGAGCTCATTCCCAGCTCAGAATGCAAAATGCATTTAGTCCTCTTCAAGAGTTGCCACAGTCTCAACAGTTCTAGCAACGCTGAAAAGTCCCAAAGTCCAATGTCTCCTCTGAGACTCAAGGTGAACCTTGTGTTCCCCTATAAAAGGCAATTAAGATCAAAATAAAAAGCAAGTTACATGCATCCAATATACAATGGCAAGATGTAAACATTTGCATCCCCAAAAGGAGGGATAGGGCCATAGAATCAAGGGATGGGACCACAACAGTAAATCTAGTAGGCATTCCATCTTGCAGCTCTACTCTGGCATCCAGGGCACATGGTGGTGAGATGTGATCTCCAAGGGGCCTTTGCAGCCCCAACCCTGTGTCCTGGCTGATTGCAGCTGGCAGTTTACTGCCTCTTCCAGCCTGGCTCCATGGCTTGTGGCCAGCAGCCTTTCCTCACAGTTGTTCCACGTTTCTGGCATTTCTAAATCTCGGGGTTTTTCTTGCAACCTTGGCTCCACCCTCACAGCTTCACAACGTGCCCCGTTTGGGCCTGTTTGCAGGGATTGCAATCCTGCCACATGTCGCCTGGCTTCCCAGGCCTTCCTTTGAGTTTGGGGGGGAAGCCTCCATGGCCCCCTTTTTCTAGCAAAGCCAGCATTATGTGAGCTCTGAGATGGGCCGCCAACAGAAAAGGTAGTCACGCCCTCCTTAATCATTGCTGCTGGGGCCTTTTTAATCACATCCGCTGGGCCGGCTCCGTCCAGGCGGCCACTGGCCCCAAGTCCATCTGCCACCTCCATCATGGCCACCACTTCCTCCTTCCTTTCAGCCATCTACTTCCTTCCATGACATCATCTTTCCGGGCCGCAGCTTTACACGTGCCTTTCCAGTCAAACTGCAAATCTATAAAGTCTCTCTGATTTACTTTCCGCTCCCAAAATTCAGTGTACAGTTCGCTGAACGCCAACATCAATATCCACAATGCAATTTGGATATTTTTCTGTTTTGATATTTCCTCCACCAGTTTATTCAGCCCATCATCTTTAAATTTGGCCTCACACAACGTCTCAGGATATGGGTAAAATGTGGATAAGTTTTTTGCCAAAGTGTAACAAATGTGGCCTCTATTCCATTTCCCTGTGGAGTCATCTTGGCCCCCCCATATCTCCTGAGCACAGTCTCTACCATCCATCTTTCTAGCCATATTCTGGCCCTTCCAATTTCCTCTCACAAGCCAGTTCCAAAGAGTCACAATCCACATGGTCAGACTTGATATAGCAGCAACCCCACTTCCCTGGTACCATTTTTTTGTTGTTATTGTTCTTGTCAGCATTCTTGCAACTATAATCTAAAGACTGACCAAATAACTTAGAGAAAAGAAGATTTGTTTTCTTATGGTTTCAGGTTCAGTCCATGTGAGACCAGGGACTGTGGATTTCAGGACATAACAGCGGGAGGCAGAGAGGGAGAGCACATGGGCTGTGCCCCTCACATCATGGGGGCCAGAAGCAAGAGAGAGCAAGCAGGAGGAGGAGGAACCAAATATAATCCCAAGACCGAATCCCCAGCCACACCCTATTGGCCTACTGGGTACCACCCAGGTAAATCCAGATTTATCCACTGCTGGTATTACAACTCTCAGGACTCAATTATATGAACTCCAAACACCAATTTATGAGCTTTTCAAGGGACTATTCTATATGTAACCATAACAGGGTTTTTTTTTTAAAAATATATGAATAGAAAAACTAAGTTAACAGCAAATTCTTTACTTCTTCACCATAAAAATTGCCATTTACTAAAATAGACTCACTATAAGGCTCATTTCTTACATAAAGGATCCTCAAACTCTTTATAAAGCTGAAGGAAACATTGAAACTCTGACATTCCAGTAACAATATTAGGACAGAAAGGATTTTTTCCTTGTTTCTGGTATTGGGTATTGAACTCAGGGGCATTCTACCTCTGACCTACACCCCCAGCCACTTTTATTTTGAGACAGGGTCCCACTAAATTGCTGTGGTCTCACTAAATCAAATCTGCGATCCTCCTGTCTCAGCATCCCAAGTGCTGGGATTACAGGCTTGTGCCACCACACCCGGCAGGGACAGAATGTTTTGCCTGTCCTTATTTTCACTAATACCCTTCACTTTCCCCTAGGAAAAGTGAATGTCCGGGCTATGACTTGCATTCTAAAAACAGAAATATGTGAATGTTAATGTCAGTCTGGAATAAAACTATTCCATGCAACAACTATTTTAAAATATTGGAATTGAGCTGGGCACAGTGGTGCATTCCTGTAATCCCAGTGCTTGGGAGGCTAAAATCACAGGATCACAGGTTTGAGGCCAATATACAATAACTTAGCAAATAACCCTATTTCAAAATAAGAAGAGCTGAGAGTATAGCTCAAAGGTAGAACACCCCTGGGTTCAATTGAAAAAAGGAAGAAAGAGAGAGAGAGAGAGAGAGAGAGGAATAAGAAGAAAAAGGAGGAAGAGAAGAAGAAGAAGGAAAAGAAAGAAGGAAGGAAGATTGGAATTGGCAGTATTTTCTGGTATAGTGTTTCAAGCATAGAGAAACTACATTGCTTATCTTTACTTGCAGAAAAAGTTAAAAAAAAAAACTCCATTAAAAAGGAAGTTAAGTGCAAATTGTACCAGAGTTGCCTATTCGTAAACCTTGGATATCCCCATACCTTGCAGCAAACCAGTTTTTCTCTGAAGTGAGCAGGTCACCTTCACTATTTGAGGAAGGAGCTACATACTTTTGCTGGGTGCAAGTGATAAACAAGTCTGGAGGTCTCTCTTTTCAATAAGGCTTTTCTGTCCCCTTCATTTCCATACCCAAAGGGAGAGGGGGCATGTGACAAGTTGAGAAATGCAGGTGCAAGTAATTGACTAGGCCAGCATTCTATTGTCATAGAAACAAAGTACATCAAATTAATGAGGTCCATGGAGACCCCGAAGGCTGGGCCAATCAGAAGCCTGCTTTGGTATCCTCCACATGTGTTTTGGGAAACCAGGCAGCCCTTTTGTTTGTATTCCAGACAACCTAAATTTTCCAGGAAAGAGAACTTAGCCTCGTATTCTTACTGTGTGCAAAGGTTTCAAGGAGCAAATGCTTAACACCCAAGAGTCAGGATTTGAACTATAGATCAATTGTGTGCTGGCAGGGGACAATTTAACTAAAAACTTGCTTAGCTTTTTCTTCATGATGCTTGCTAGTGTAAAGTGTCTTATTAAAACTGTAAGGAAGCACTTAGGAGTCAGAAAAATTGAACTCTTCTACTTCTGCCATTGGCCACTTTTCGCTTTGGGCAAGTCATGTAACCGCTGTGGGCCTCGTTTCCTCTTCTGTCAAAATCAGATCATTGGATGAATGATCTGTTCCTGCTAGCTCCAAAAGTTTACCAACTACAGAAATTAATTTCTTGAAAATATTATATGGTTGAGCATGGTGGTGCACGCCCATAATCTCGGTACTTGGGAGGCTGAGAAAGGAGGATCGTAGGTTTGCAGCCAGCCTCAGCAACACACACACACACACACACACACACACACACACCATATATATATATGTATGTGCTGGATTAAACCCAGGAGCATTGTACCTCCAAACTACACATCAAGCCCTTTTTATTTTGAAACAGGCTCTTACTAAGTTGCTGAGGCTGGCTGCAAATCTACAATCCTCCTTTCTCAGCCTCCCAAATACCGAGATAATAGGCATGCACCACCTTGCTCGGCCAGATAATATCTTTAAGAAATTAATTTCTGTAGTTGGTAAACTTTTGGAGCTAGAAGCAATAGATCATCCATCCAATGATCTGATTTTGACAGAAGAGGAAACAGAGGCCCATAGAGGTCACATGACTTGCCAAAAGGGAAAAGTGGCCAATGGCAGAATTATACATATATATGTATGTATACACACATATGTTATACATACATTACACATATACACATATATATTATACATACATTACATATACACACATATATATTATACATACATTACATATACACACATATATTATACATACATTACATATACACACATATATATTATACATACATTACATATACGCACATATATATTATACACACATTACATATACACACATATATATTATACATACATTACATATACACACATATACATTATATATACATTATATACATATATAGAATTATACATATATATACACATATATATTATATGAACTTCAAAAAGGTCATTTTCTTTATTTAAATAGTGAGCAAAAAGTTGGTCTATATCCCTACTTCTAGCTCAAAAAGCTTATGGATTTAAAAGAAATTGTTATGGCATGAAATTTTTAATTAGAACTTAATAATATAAGAATTATTTGCACATAAATAAGAATAAAACAGCAATGCACAAAAAGGGGCAATAATTTTTACAGTGATGGGATATGTGTGGATTTTTTCTTTTAATTGAGAATACAATAGCTTATTAAAAAGATTCTTGGTCTTTTTGAATGTTGAGGATAGTCTTTGACTATGGGGGATAGTGGATCTAAGACCCAGATCCACATCTCAACTGGGCTTTTCCTTTGGCCCCTGTATACTGTTAGGTAACGACTAATACTATATCATATACAGGAGCCCCTCAATTCCCAATAAACCCACCGTAAGGTAAAAATGCATTGAATACGCCTAACCTAACCAACATCATAGCTTAGCCACGCAGTGCCCTGTGGGGCGTTTGTTGTTTTCATCATGGTTGTGTAGCTGGCTGGGAGCAGCAGACCAGGGCTGCTGCCCAACACAAGAAGAAGAAATAATACTACATATAGCTAGCCTGGGAAAAGATCAAAATCCAAAATTCAGCTTCTATTGAATGCATATTGAATTCGTACCAACCATTGTAAAGTTAAAAAATCATAAGTTGAACTATCCTAAGTCAGAGACCACCTGTACTTGAAATATTGCTGCAGGTGCAGATCTAGGGTCACCTGGAGCTCTCGGCTTCCAGCAGCCAAGGCAGCATTCCCAGGACAACCAGAGAGGCCAACCATCACTTCCCAAGAAGTGTCAAGGCACTGAACTTCAATTATATCATATTGTGAAACAATCAGTGCCCTCAGGTACCACCAAAAAATACTAGAGCTATCATCTAGCAATTAATTGTGCTTCAAGCAACCAACTAGAAGTTCTAACAGCTTACACAATACAGTCATAAGAGATAAGCACTTCTATTCCCTGATATTTTTACATATAAAGAAAGGCCAACTGACTTGGCAAAAGTGATATAGCCAGAAAGTAGTAGAATCAGGGTTCTCAAACTCAGGCCATGTGGCCTCCATAGTCTGTTCTCTTTCCTTTTTGGCTACTCTGTCCCAAAGGGTATATTGGCATCATTCATTTAACTCAAACACAACTTGTTTAAAGAAAAAAATACAAAGACACAGAAAAGATATCAAATAGTAAAAGTAGAAGGGAAAGAAATCCTAAATAGAAGCAAGGAATTTTAGAAATGTCTTCTATAAAGAATCACAGTAACAAATGTATATATAAAATGATATATTTATATAAGATGCATTATAACCTAATGCTACAAATATTCAAAAAAAAATGTTTATGCCTGTAATCCCAGTACTTGAGAGGCTGAGACAGGAGGATGGCAGGTTTGAAGCCAACCTCAGCAACCTTGTGAGACCCTCCACAACTTAATGAGACCCTGTTTCAAAAATAAAAAATAAAATAGGGCTGGGGGGTGTAGCTCAGTGGTAGAATGCCCCTGGGTTCAAAACTCAGTACCACACACACAAGAAAAAAATGTTTACTCCTGATATCACTTGGTTTCTTAAAATATGTTGTCTATTCACTTTTCCCATCCCTTTATCCAACAAACATTGAGTAAGGTGCTAAATGCAATGCTAGAAGTTATGGAAGCGTACCCCCATTCCCTTGAGGAGCTTGCCCCAACCTGGGAGTCAAACGCTTCAGTAACCTGAATTTGGAGGCCGAGGACGTGCAGGAGGCTGATGGAACACAAAAAAGAGAGGCTGACACAGGTCCCTGGTGGTCAGGGAAGACGTCACAGAGGAAGCAAACACAAGCCAGGCCTGAAGGGTGAAGACTAGGTGGCCATGCCTGGAGGAGGAGTTCAGGTGAAAGGTCGTGTGTGTGTGTGGTGTGTGTGTGTGTGTGTGGTGTGTGTGTGTGTATGTGTGTGTGGTGTGTGTGTGTGTGTGTGTGTGTGTGTGTGTGTATGTGTGTGTGTGTGTTTAATGGGGATTGAACCCAGGGACATTCTTCCTCTCCCCAGCCCTACTTTATTTTTAATTTTGAAACAGGGTGTTGCTAGCTAAGTTGCTGAGAGTCTCTAAGTTTCTGAGGCTGGTCCTGAATCTATGATCATCCTGTCTCAGCCTCCCAAGTGCTGAGTGCTGAGATTACAGGTGTGCACCACCATACCCGGCAGGTGGAAGGACTCTGCAAGGGCTCAGAGATGTAAGTGTGGTTCATTCAAGGAACTGAAACACACTCATAGTGGCTCATGCAAACACCCATGTATTTTTCTATACTCATCTTTACTTTTTTTCTTTTTCTTTTTCTTTTTTTTTGTGCAGAGTCTCACTAAGCTTCCCAGGTTGGCCTCAAACTTGTCATCCTCCTGCCCCAGCATCCTGAGTCGCTGAGATTACAGGCGTGGGCAACCATCCCAGTGACCTTTTTTCCATTTTTAAGGGAGCATAGTGTGGAGAAAGAGCCCGAGGTTTGGAGCCAGACGGGTTCAAATTTGGCATTTTGGTTTTGTCCCTTGCAGTCTGATCTTAGACAAGTGGCATGCTTTAAGTTCAGTCTCATCACAGGCAAAATAGTAATAATTACAATATCTAAACTGAGAAGCTCTCATTAACATGGGTACATATGATTGCATTTGAGAAAATGGCTAGTACAGACATATTCCATAAATGATAGTTTCTCTTCTAGTAAATACCATATAGACTACTTTTGCCTCAAGTGTTTTATTTTGGTACTAGGGATGGAATCCAGGGACATCCTACCTGTGAGCTACACCCCCTATTTTATTTTTTATTGTGAAACAAGGTCTCACTCACTAAGTTGCTGAGGCTGGCCTGGAACCTACAATCCTCCTGTCTCAGCCTCCCAAGTACTGGGATTACAGGCATACACCACCATGCCTGGCTTCCTGAAGTGTTTTTTAAAGGGTGCAGTATATCCAGAACAAGACAAGGATGCCCACTATCACCCATTCCTTTTCAATATAGTACTTGAAACTCTAGCCAGAGCAATAAGCCAAGAGAAGGAAATCAAAGGAATACAAATAGGAAAAGAACTGAAATTATCTCTATTTGCAGATGACACGATCCTATATTTAGGAGACCCAAAAAACTCAAAAGACTTCTAGAGCTAATTAACAAATTCAGCAAAATAATGGAATACAAAATCTATCTAAAAAATAGTAGCTTTTCTATATGCCAACCGTGAATCAACTGAAAAATAAATCCAGAAAACAATTCCATTCACAATAACCTCAAAAACAATAAAATATCGAGGAATAAATTTAACCAAGGAAGTAAAAGACCTCTACATTGAAAGTTATAAAACACTAAAGAAAAAAATTGAAGATCTTAGAAGATGGAAAGATCTCCCATGCTCTTGGATAGCAGAGTAAATATTATCAAAATGGCCATTCTATCAAAAGCAATCCACAGATTGAATGCAATCCCTATCAAAGTAACAATGTAAAGCCAAACGTGGTGGCAATGGCTGTAATCCCAATACTTGGGAGGCTGAGACAGGAGGATTTCAGGTTTGAGGACAGCCTCAGCAACTTAGTGAGGCCCTCTGCAAGTTAGTGAGACCCTGTTTCCAAATAAAAAATAAAATAAGGCTGGTGGTGTAGATCAGAGGTAGAATGCCCCAGGGTTCAATCCCCAGTACCACAAAAAAGATATGTAATTCTTCACGGAGCTAGAAAAATCAGTCCTAAATTTCATATGGAAAAACAAAAGACTCAGAATAACCAAAGTAATTCTCAGCAATAAAAAAAAACATGCAGGAGGCATCGCAATACCTAACTTCAAATTATACTAAAGAGCTACAGTAATAAAAACAGCATGGTATTGGCACAAAAACAGATATATAGATCAATGGAACAGAAGATACAAAAACAAATGCAAACACTTATAGCTAATTGATTTTTCACAAAGTTGCCAAAAGCAAATGCTGGAGAAAAGACATCCTTTTCATCAAATGTTGTTGGGAAAACTGATTATCCATTTGTAGAAAAATGGAATTAAATCCCTACCTTTCACCCTGCCCAAGAGTCAACTCACGATGGATCAAAACCCTAGACATCAGACCAGAGACATTAGACCATGGCACTACATGCCTGAGCACTCTTGCTCTACCATCTTTTATCCCTTCCTGTTTTTCTCTTCCTAACACTTCCCACCCAACAGTACATGTTTATTTCTATTTTGTCTTACCCATGGAGAAGGCATGGGCTTGGAATTTTTCACTTACTGTTAGAGTTTCACCACCTGGAATAGTGCCCAGGATTGATTAAAAGAGTGAATTTTACCCCATTCTAATTATTACTATTTTATCAAAGCTTTAGTTTTAATGTAAGCCTCTTACAATAAATCTAATTCATAATCTTGAAAACTCAAAACATTGGCATCTCTTGATTATTACATATGTCATGATCGAAAATATATCAAAATTAACTCAATAAGAAGCAGAGATCAATCTCAATATAAATTTTAATACAAAAACATTTTCATGAGGATACTTCCAGAAATAAAAATAGTTCTCAAGTTGTAAAAATATTGCTTATCTCTGGCTCTCAAGGTTTTTCTTCCATCTCCAGCTCAGTTTGACAGACTATCTCTTGACAATCAGCCATGAGTAAAGCTAACGGTCACAGATAAATAAGACATGTCACGGGCATGAAAAAAATGTAGAGTTTAGTAGAGGTAACAAATAAACATATAATTTATGCTACTTGAGAGGCAGACAAAAGAGAAATTTAGAATACATGTAACCTTCTTCCTGAAATGTATGGTTCCTGAAACATTTCCAGTTGACTTTGCTAAGACTTACATAAGAGGAATTTGTTCCTGTATCTGGATGTATAAAATCTCAAGAAGGAAAGTGGTTTATTATTCAGCAAGGTTGAAATTTTCTTTTGCTTTGGTATGTGGACTTTATGCATTTTAACATTATGCATTTTAACATCCAATTTGTTCACTTGGTTTGAATCAGTCCCATTAATGATGTTAGAGGGGTTAATACTACAGTAATTTCCATGCTGGATAATAGACTGGAAAACAGAAAAATAACATTAAAAACAACTAAGGGTACAAACACTCTTGTTGATTCAGATGATTTTTTTTCACTTTTTGAATTCTGAAAATTCTGGTTTAGCACAAGAGGAAAAATTTTAGAGTCTGTATTTTGCCATTTATTAAGAATTCTAGTAAAAGAGAAAGCTGCACTACTGCTAAGAAGAGAGATTTGACTACATGATTTCAGTTATGCCTTCTACAACTTCTAACAATCAAGGAAAAAGACAAAGGCTGAGAATTCTAGCCTCAGATGACTAAGAGTCACCTTGGAATGGACTTTAAGTTTCCCTTGGCCTAAGTTTCTTTATATAAGAAAGAAGACAAAATAAACTGGATAGTTTTTATGGTTTCTTCCAGTTCCAAGTTTTCCAAGCGTGTGTCATGAATAATTAAAAATGTTATCTCTCCAAATAACTGAACTAGGAGCCACTGCTTGTGGCCATAAACGATGCGGTACTTTTCCTAGTGTAAACATCATTGGCAGCAATTCTCAGTGCAAGCCGCTTTGTGTGGAGATGCAGAGCTCACGACATTAACCAAGAACATGTGTGAGTGTGTGTGTGTATGGTGTGGTGTGTGTGCGTGTGTGTGTGTGTGTGTGTGTGTGTTACTGGGCATTGAACCCAGGGTCATTCTACCTCTGAGCTCTACCCCAAGCACTTTTTTACTTTTTATTTTGAAACAAGTCTCACTAGTTTTCTGAAAGTCTCACTAAATTGCTGATGCTGGTCTTGAACCTGAGGTCCTCCTGTCTCAGCCTCCAAGGTACTAGGATTACAGGTGTGCACCACTATGCCTGGCTAACCAAGAACACTTTTAAAATGGGAAAAATAACTATCAGTACAAGTTAAATAAGACCACTGGCCACCGAATGAATAACATATACTCATCGTGTCCAAACCTAGATAGTAATTTGAATCATCAGGCATTAAAAAAAACACACAAAAATCAAAGTAACTCAGCATAAGACCCAGGATGTTCTTTTAATTTCCTCCTCTGATTTTGATGTGTAGTCAAGTTTGTGAATCATTATTATCAACAATAAATGTTATGAGTTTTGAATACTTAGGGACCTCTGTGCTCTAAATTAGTTTGGGAAAGCTAATAATAATGTCTATTATTGAAATTGATTCATAATTTTTCCTTGATCATCCAGTAACTGTTTGAACAAAACTGACAGTAGTAATCCCTTAGGGCCATGATAATCAGCCAAGCTTTTCATGTGGCAAGCGAGTTGCGTTCAAATAGACTCATATATTCTCTCCAAACCTCCTAACAATAATCATTATTACATCTTATATTTATATAGTGTTTTATGGATCACAATGTGCTCCACATGAATTCTCATTTGAACCTTGCTTATATTATCCCCATCTTAAAAATAAGGCAACTAAAGCACAGAGATAATTATTCCAGGATCACACAAACACGTAGAAACTTGAATAGAAACAAAGGTTTTTCTCACTCCAAATGTCTCTTATCTAATCACATATACAGTACAAGCCATTCTCGGCATAACATACCATCCTAGAGCCACTAATATGTTCCTATAACTTTAACCCTATTTAACTTAGGTAAGAAATTTTTATTTATATAAGTTAGAAATATTTGCAAGTCTTATGACTCCTGAGTCAGAATCACTCTTAACCCCAATAGTTCGAGTTAATCTTACTATTTCTTAAGCCCTATCCAGAAACCTGAAGAGAATGCTCTGCTAGGCATGACAGCAGGGGGAAATTATTTCTTCCAGGAGGAAGCAAATGAATCAGAATATAAAAGAGAAGGCATTACAAATAAAATCAGAAAAGCAACACGGCTGTATTATGTAAGAGAAAATTCAACAGAATCCTTTACTAAGAGCACAGAAGTCCTCATACAGCAGAAAGAACCAAAACTTTGTTTGGGGTCAGACAAACCTGAGTTTAAATGTGGGCCCTGCCATCATGTCAGCCTGAGCAAGTCATCTTACAAATGGAGCCATCTAGGATATATCCTTTTGCATAAGTTTTCTGTTGGTCCCTGTAACAAGTTAAAACAAACTTAGTGACCTAAAACAACACAAATCTATCTTATAGTTCAGGAGATCAGAAGTCTGATCAGTCGGGCGTGGTGGCGCACACCTGTAATCCCAGTACTTGGGAAGTTGAGAAAGGAGGATCACAGGTTCTAGGCCAGTACACAGTAATTTAGTGAGACCCTGCTTGAAAATAAAAAAGGGCTGGAGGTGTAGATCAGAGGTAGAACGCCCCTGGGTTCAATCCCTGGTACCACAAGCAAAAGCAAGAAGCAGCCTCACCATGCTGAAATTGTGTTGAAATATTGTCAGGGCCGCGTTCTTCTGGCCACTCTAGGGCAGAATCCACTCCTTTGATTTTTCTCAGCTTCTAGGAGCTGTCTGCATTCCTTTGCTTGAAACCCCTACTATCTTCAAAGCCAGCAGAGACCAGGCAAGCCTTTCCCACTTGGCAGCCCTCTGACACTGACTCGCAAGCCTCCCTCTTCCACTCTTAAGGACATTGGTGATTACATTGGGCCCACCAGGGTAATCCAACATAATCTGCCTGATGACAGTCAGGTGCCTAGGAACCTTTAATCTATCTTCTTCCTTAATTCTCCTTTGCCAGGACATGTAATATATTCACTCACAAGGGCTAGGAGGATAAGAGAAGAGGTCCAGGCACAGAAGGGAGAGGTCTGGGACACCTTCTGGTTCTATAGGTTCTTCCTTACTGCTTTGTGCATGTGCTTTCTGGCCCAGAATAATAGATGGGATCACTGAGGTCACCCCACAGAGTGGAGAACATTTAAATTATGAAAAATCTCTGTTTCATACTTCACATACTTGTATAGAATATATGGCATCCACCAGAGAGCCAGGCCTCATAAGCCCATAGATTCTTGGCTTGTTCACAATAGACAATTCTAAATTTGGGATGTCCTACTCAGAGCATCCATAGATTTGTTGTGGATGGTGTTGATGGATTCGACATCTCTGTGCATGAATGACTCAGAGTTAAAATTATTATTATTAAGAGATACAGGATAGCTGGGGAGAAGACAGAGGTATTCTGCTCTCCTTCAACCAGCGTCTTTCTTTCTTTTGTATTGAGGGTTTAACCAAAACAATGTAAAAATGATTAAGCACAGGAGCCAGCAAAGGAAAGGGTAAACAATTCTGGGAAATAAGGAGGTTACATCAGGGTTCACCTGCTTATTGGTCTCATTTGGTCCTTGGAAACTTGCTTGCATGCAAATGAATTTCCACTTGGGTGGGCAGTTTGTGCCCCCACAAATCTGGACCAAGGTGACCTCAGAGTTGATGACCAAGAAGTCTTCCAACATTTCCTCCTTTATGTTTTTTGAGACAAGGCCAGTAGTAAAAGTTTTAAAACTTCATGTTTTTGAAACATCAGTTGTTTCCATTTGATTCTGCAGACTGCACAGAGAACAAAAAACATATTACAATCAAAATTACCAGACCAAGCAGTCCCCATACATGAGTAGAAAAATATTTAACAGGGTTAAGACTAGAAATACCATCATCCAAGCTTTCCCAGATTTTAGCATCTGTAAAAGTTGGAGTTTTAGCATTAGCTATGGCCAGAACTTGAGACTGTAATTTTAGTACATCTAATGAAGCATTATGAAAAGGATCTAATCTTGGTAAAGTATTTTTAACATGAGACCACTCTGTATCATTATCCTTGTAAGGCACTTTTGTTTTACAATATTCAGTAATATTATATTATAATATTATAACATTGCAAATGCTACGACCACTGTAATTGTTTTCTGATCCCAGTTACAGAGTCTTTAAGCTGTCGAACTTCTCCAATGATATCTGAGTCGATGTGAATCTGAGCCTGCCAAGTTTCCATATAATTCCTTTGGAATTTCTGTAAATATTTGGTATTTTGGATTGAATGGTATAAAGCAATGATGGCAATGAATGTGGAGGCAATGATACCAGCAAGGATGACAATCCCAGCAATCAACCACCAGATAAACCTCTTTGTCTTTTTATTCAAATGGGTTAACAGTTCTTGCATGAAGGCTACAGTGGGCATCTCCTGCCAGGGTTCTTCAAGTATAACTGGCATCCATACTGCAACAGGTCTTTTTAGGATCATAACACCAGTAACATTATTCCAAATAGTATAAATAATGCATTGCTGTAGGATACATCCTTGGCATGATATATCATATAGGGTTTCTATCTTGTTCCACTGTATTTTGATATTTCCTGCCAGAAATACATAAGGACTTAGCAGACAAGCCTGGAAATAAATATCTTGTGTGTGACTTATCTGAACAGTAGAAATATCAGCAATAGCATTTAATTCATTATTGGCCCTCCCAATTCTCAAGGGCTCCTTAATCAACCCAATTTTCCAGAAGTTTTGAAACAGGCCAAAACCCATTCTAGCATAGGTGGAGATAATCCTCCTCAGACCCATCTCATTATACCAGTTTCTTTTAATTTAGGAATAAACACTGCAGAGTCCTAGTTATCTCTATACTCTAAACCTAGACTTACAGCTCAATTAAAACCATCTAAAGACTCCCATGGGGTCCCCAACCAATAACCTCTTTCCCTGCTATAGTCACTCAGACCATCTTAATAACTCATCTGATGGATTCCATTGTCTCCTCTGGACACACAAAGGCTGGGTAGTCAATTGTGTGGTATTAACCTGCTGTCAGGCATCAGAACCGAAACCAATAAGAAATATTAGATATGCCTTCTGGTCTCTTTTTCTAGGTATATAAGCAAGCTAAGTCTGTCTTCTGAGTCTATAACATTCTGTGGTATTCCAAGAAACACACAAAGGAACCCATCGAGATGTCCTATAAAGTTATACTCTTATTGAGAACTATCTCCTGTGCTCTAAGAAATGGTCCAGGCAAATATGCAGTATTGTTTAAATAGATGGTAGGTGGCACATCAAACCAAGTGACTGCATTAGCAATGGCAGGTTGGGGAATATGTGCCCAATATTGCACAGGTTTACCCTGACCCACGCTAACCGTGGAACTGATGACAGTCAACATCATTAGAAATATGTTTCCTGGAGTTCTAGCTTGTCTCAATCTAGCTAATTCTGATTCAGCCCTCTGGGTGGTGGCCTTGATCTGCCCCCAAGTGATTGGGCAAGTGGAAGTCATCCTCGGCATGGCTGCTCAAGTGACTTCCACCACCCAGGAGGTTAACTTCAGCCTTTTGATTCCTTCAGTCATCTCCTAAGTTTCCTGTTTGATATGGTCTGACATTTCTACCTGGAATCCAAACATAAACATCATTATTTTTCACACAGGCATATCCTCTGGCAAGAGTCATTAATGGAAAGGGAGCTTTACATTTCCCATCCAAGGGATCCTTCCAGAAGACCTGAGGAACAGGTGGAGTCAGTGAATGAGTTTCCATTGCATGCTTCTGAGACACTCTAAGAGAATCATCACCAATTTGAAAAAATTAAGAGCAGTAACAGCTAAAGATAAAGAATCTTTAGGGGAAGCATGACTCCATATTCCCCCTTTTTTTGCTTTGAAGACATTTTTTAATTGGGAATAATATATTTTGTTTTTTTAGGTAATGGCTGTTAATTACAATATAGGTAATTACCTATATTGTTAGAAGTTGCATATTTGTAATGTTAATAGACAATTATAAAGATATACAAGGAAAATATAAAACAAAACTATTAGGGACAAAACAAATCCAGTTTGTATAATAGTTTTGATAATATCTGATGATATAAATAAATTTTATTTAAATTTGATTTTTTTTTTGCGGTACCCGGGATTGAACCCAGGGGTGTTCTACCTCCGCGCTACGCCCCTGGCCCTATTTTTATACTCTATTTTGAAACTGGGTCTCATGAAGTTGCGGAAGGCCTCACTAAGTAGAGAAAGAGAGAGACAGGGAGAGAGAGAGAGCTGAGGCTGGCCGTGAACCCGGATCCTCTGGTCTCCACCTCCCAAAGTACTGGGATTACAAGCATGCGCAACCATGCCCAGCCCATTGATTTTTATATGTATATAATTATAACTTTTTTTTGCAGTACCAGGGATTGAACCCAGGGGTGTTTTACCTCTGAGGTACACCCCTGGCCCTATTTTTTATACTTTATTTTGAAACCGGGTCTCACAAAGTTGCAGAGGGCCTCACTAAGTAGCTGAGGCTGGCCACGAACCCAGATCCTCTGGTCTCCACTTCCCAAGTGCTGGGATTACAAGTGTGCACCACCACGCGTGGCTTATATGTATATAATTATTATTAATATTCAGTTTTTGATCAGAGGGCATGATTTGGAATGCCAAATGTTTGAGCACCTCTAGTTTTCTTTGCTCAAAAATGGTCACAATACAATTAGTCATATACAAACACAAACCTTAAAAAAAGCATATTACTGAGGATGTGGGAAGAGACCAAATGGCAGCGGCTACAGCAGCTTCAGCGGCACCATCTTGGCAGAACTTTACCAGTGGCTACCAGCATTGTGCCTTCTACACAAGACCAATGGACCTGTTGCGACCTGTTGTGAATCCAGCAGCTGCAGAATAGCAGCAGTGAAGGCAAGCAGCGACTCGCTCCACGCACAACACAGACCCAAACTGCCTCATTGGCAGAAGTGGCAGCGGCGCCATCTTGGTCAGACCGTGCTGATGGCTATTGGCATTGTGGCTTCGGCAGGCCACCAACAAAGAAGCCAGGGAGCTCTTCTAAAACCAGCACTGCAGAGCATCAGCAACAAAGGCGAGCAGCAGTTCGATCCACACTCAGCAGAGTCCCCAGGGCCCAGAGGCCTGACCATCACCTGCAGCAGCGACTAAGCCCCCCCCCCAGAGATTAAGAACAGCGCTCAAGGAGACTGTAAGTCAACGAGCCACCCCAGGGGGAGACCACCCAGCACAGCTACAGGGACTCGCAGGGTGTGAGACGGTGCAGATTGCCCCGACAGAGGTAGGAGCGGGGTCTGCTGTGGGACATGGTAGATGCGTGGATAAGCAGACAGTCCCTGGCGACATTTGGGTGGGACAGACTTGCAACCGGCGGGTAGCAGTACCCTTATAGAGTCCCCGGGGATCGCCACAGGACATACAGCTATGATACCTGGGGAAAATTGCACCAAACCAGCCCACTCTGTGGAAAACGTGGAGTTCCGTGTTTGCACAGAATTGGGGCAAGGAAACACCCGCTGCTTCTGTAGGCAAAGAGAGACACAAGCCCAGGACCCCCTGCTGGTGACACCTGCCATAAGTGTAGACAGAGAGAGACATAGGGACAGCCCAAGTGGAGACCACAGAGACCCACGCTTGCAGTGAGAGAGGCAATAGTGGCACTGGTCGCTTGCACAGGTAGTGAGAGGCACCAGGCAAGGGTCCCAATCACTGAAGGAGACCAAGAATTGGGCCTGCAAATGGACATTATACCGAGCAAGTGAGAATAACCATTCAGTAAAGGCTATTCACCTTTAAGGCTCACCTAGTAGCAACTATATACCTCCAGGATAAGAAACCATAAAGGGAGAGGGATTAGACATAGGATACCTACAGAATCACAGAGACAGAATTACCAAAAGCAACAAAGGTATAAACATAAAAAACCTGAAAACATGAAAAGGAAAAATAGCAAAGAAACAATGAGCCCCCACAATTCCACAATAACAGAACCCGCCAACTCAGAAGTGCAAAGATTGCCAGAAGGACAATTCAGAACTTTAATAGAGGAAATGATACAGGATTTCCAAAAAGAATTCAGAGAGAACCTGAAAGAATTGAAGGATCAAATAAGCAAAGAATCTGACACCCTGAACAGGAACCAAAAAGAAGCTCTGAAGGAAGAAAAGGATGCAATAATTGAAATGAAGGCATCAATACAGACCATCAACAATAGGTTAGACCACGTGGAAAACAGAATCTCACTCTTAGAAGATGACCCCTCCAAAAATGAACACATAGTCTATAAATTAGAAAAAACAATTCGACAGCATGAATTGGACATTGAAGAGATCTCAGCCAGTCTTAAAAGAGCAAACATAAGAATAATAGGCATAGAAGAGGGATTAGAAGCTGAAACTAAAGGAATCAATAATCTATTCAGAGAAATAATATTGGAAAATTTTCCAAACACAGAAAGAGAGGTCGATACACAGGTACAGGAAACATATAGAACACCCAATAGACAGGATCAGAGAAGAGATGCACCACGCCACATAATAATCAAACTCACTAATGTAGAGGCCAAGGAGAGAATCTTAAAGGCAGTGAGAGTAAAAGAGCAAGTAACATTCAGAGGCAAACCAATAAGAATAACTCCCGACCTTCCAAACCAAGTCATGAAAGCTAGGAAGGCCTGGAGCGACATATTCCAAACTCTGAAAGAAAACAACTTCCAGCCAAGATTTGTCTACCCAGCAAAGATATCTATCAAATTTTATGGAGAAATAAAAACCTTCGATGACAATCAGAAGTTGAAAGACATTATGTCTTCCAAACCAGCACTAGAGAAAATGCTCAAAGAGATTAATTACAAAGAAGAAATAATAAGGAAACACCAGAACCAGAGAAACAGTGATTACCATCAGACAAACAACTAGGCAAAGAACAAACACTACCTCAAACAGAAATTAAAACTCTAAATGTTAGGAATGAAAACCCATCACTCAATAATCACATTGAATATAAATGGCCTCAACTCCCCAATCAAAAGTGGCAAAATGGATTAAAAATCACAATCCATCTCTATACTGCCTGCAAGAAACACACCTTACGATATGCACAAACTAAAGGTGAAGGGATGGAGCAAGGTAATCCACGCTAACGGAACTCGAAAACAAGCAGGAGTAGCAATTAGGATATCAGACAAATTAGACTTCAAACCTAAACTTATCAGAAGAGACAAAGAAGGTCATTTCTTACTGGTAAAAGGAACAATCCAGCAAGAGGATATAACAATAGTCAACATTTATGCCCCAAACATAGGTGCAACCACTTTCATAAAGGAAACTCTTCGTGACATTAAATCACACATAGATCCCAATACAATAATATTGGGAGACTTCAACACACCTCTCACACCACTAGATTGATCTTCAAGACAAAAGGTCAGTAAAGATGCCGCAGACCTAAGGAACACCATAAACCAAATGGTCCTACTAGACACATACAGAATATTCCACCCAACTACAGCTAAATTCACATTTTTTTCAGCTGGTCATGGAACCTTCTCTAAAATAGACCATATCCTAGGCTACAAAGTGAGTACTAGCAAGTTCAAAAAATGTGACATAATCCCCTACGTCTTTTCAAACCATAATGGAATGAAACTAGAAATCGACTATAAGAAGATCCAGAGAAACCTCATAAACACGTGGAGACTGAATACCACACTGCTGAATGAGGAATGGGTAAAAGAAGAAATAAGGGGAGAAATTAAGAAATTCCTAGAAACAAACAAAAACAGAGACACAACATATCAAAATCTCTGGGACACTCTGAAGGCAGTATTAAAAGGAAAATTCATACCACTGAGTGCCCACATAAGAAGATCCGAAAATCACCAAATAAATAACCAAATGATACACCTCAAAGCCCTTGAAAAACAGGAACAGTCTAACCCCAAAGCTAGTAAAAGACAGGAAATTATTAAAATCAGAGCAGAAATCAACAAAGTAGAGAATAAAAAAATACAAAAAATCAACAAACCCAAAAGCTGGTTCCTTGAAAACAATAAACAAGATAGATAAACCACTAGCCAACCTAACCAAAAGAAAGAGAGAATAAACCCAAATTACTAAAATAAGAGATGAAAAAGGTGATATTACCACCGACAGCATGGAAATCCAGAGGATAATCAGAAACTACTTTGAAAAACTATAGTCCAACAAAACAGAAAATCTAGAAGAAATTGACAAATTTCTAGACACGTACAACCTTCCTACATTGAATCAAGAAGACATAGAAAATTTAAATCGACCAATAGCAATTAACGAGATTGAAGCAGCAATAAAGAGCCTACCATCAAAGAAAAGCCCAGGTCCAGATGGTTTCCCAGGTGAATTTTATAAAACCTTTACAGAAGAACTAAT